>BQNB010126558.1:9075-19583 GCA_026074375.1 Tanacetum coccineum | reverse complement strand
ACTATAAACTATTAAACTACGAGCTATATGAAACAGTAAAATACACGGGGTGACCGAGTCTTTTTCTAATATCCAACAAGTTTCATAAGCTCTTATAAATCTCAATGTTTTTGTTCACTTCTGTCACAAGCTACTCACACAAGCTCATTATAGCTCTTACAAGTCTTTAAGCTTGTGATTGAGCTTAAATAGTCATTTAATCAACTCAAACTCTAAAATCAGCCTAAATACCCTTGCTTATTGACTGTGGACTTATGGAAGGGAAGCTAGCTATGGAAGAGCTTCCAAGGACTTATAAGCCAGAGCTGTTGATAAGCTCTTTGAGCACTTTAGCCTTTGTTTTGCTAAGGCCATTGTAAGTTTTCATTTACTTTCCTTGTCTTAAGTTTCCTAGTTTAGATTTGCTTATCTGCTTATCTAGTTGCTTATTTGATCTTATATCTGCTTCATTGTGCTTATTAATCATGTTTAGTCATATATTTTCAGTTTTGTAGTTTAGATTTAATATTGTTTCATTTAGTCTTATAAACCAATAAAATACCAAAAATATTAGGTTAATTCATAAGATCTTTGTTACTAGCTTAAATAGTAGTTAAAATAAGTCTAAAAGGTTAGTTTATGATTGATTCTTATCTGGTAATAGGGGTTTGTTAATTAGATTTTTATTTCACTAGCTTAAATAAATGTTTAAAAGTGAGGCTATGAACTCGCCTTAACAGGGAAAATTGGATTGATGGCAAAAGTATATCAAGTGAAAGTAACGGCTTTCGTCACACAACCTGGTGTAATATGTCAAGTCTTAGTGTGATTGTTTATGTTTCAAAAACTTCATAAAGTTTAACGTATTACTTGGATTTATTAATTTATGGAGATATTGTATCACTGTTCGGGCTATCATAATTAAGAGGTTATGCAGTATCGTTTGAGAGCTATGGCACTTTAAATCGTAAACCCAGCAAAGTCGTGAAAATGTATACTCAAATGAAACCCCTCAAACGTAAACCCAGCTAGTAGCTTGATATGATAAGATTGTAAGTTTCTTCAAAAGCTAGTCGATGATAAGTTACGTTAAATATATAACGTAATTGATTTATAATGCGTCGATCGTTGATTAATAACGACAAATGTGTCAGGTTTTAACAAAATCGAGTCTTATAATATTCATATATATTTTTATAATTTGTATAAAAATATTATATTTTATATTTTTAAGAATACAAAAGTGACAGTATATACCCTTGGTTTATAAACTTTTACAAGTTTAGTCCCTTATAAGTATATATAATTTAAACTTTTAACTTTAGAATTTGGCAAAACAACCCCTTATAGTTATAACTTTGGAATAATGACATTTTCAGCTCCTCTAGTTGATTATTTTAGAAATTTACAATATATACCCCTTAGCATGAAAATATTTGCAAAACAAGTCCAAAATTCATAATCTTTATATTTTTTAATATAGAAAGTAATTTGCATGTTCTAGCTTATTATAATAAGCCAAAATAAGTTAGGAGAAATAGCTTTTATGAGCTTATAGCTTATGAAAAGAGTTTACGAGCTTAAAAGGACAAAATAGGTTGTTTAGATTCGAAAAATTAATCCAACGTGTTTAAGATTTTAGGACTTGATAAAAAGTTTATAGAAATGATAAATAAGCTTATAGGAATAGCTTATAACAACAGCTTATGAGTTTAGCTTATCGAATTAAAGAAAATGGCAAATTAGGGTTTTTAGGATTCGTTTAGGTTTTGAAATTAAAAACGCATATGGATTTTGATCAAAGCTTTTAACAATAGCTTAGATATGATCATTAGATACTTATTAAGGATTTATAACAATAATTTAGCTTATTGAATGAGATTTAAGCTTACTTGAGCTCAAAGTGGGTCAAAAATGGTGTTTCGGGTTCGCACGCCTAGAAAATAACTTCAAGACCTTCTTTTCTTGATTCCTTGGCTTCAATTCTGTTCTTGGGGACCTTATTTTTTTTTTTTTTTTTTTTTTTTTTTCTGTTCTTGGGGACCTTCTTCACTTCCTTGATCCTTCCTTGGATGAGCTTAAGACTCCATTGATGTTTTATTTTAAGTTTGAGGTGTGAGATTGAATGAAGTGGGGTGCGGCTATTTATAGGTTGAAATGAGCTTAGAGGCTAAATATTCTTGGAGTAGGGATCAAGATGAGGTAACAAGGATCAGATATGGATGACTAGGAGGAGCTATAGGTGAGTATGCAAGGCTAGAAAGTTAACTAGGAGAGGTGTTAGGGGTGTATGTGGCCGCGGCTGATGTGAGCCACAAGGAGGTGATGAGACAATCTTGGAGGCCAAGGAAAGGGTTAGAGGTGCTTGTAAGGTGCTTAGGGCTGAAGTAGCTTAGTCATGGAGGTGCTTGAATACCTGGTTGGGTTTAAAATGGGTAAAATAGAGGGAAAAAGGGTAGCGGGTTCATTTTTGGAATGGGTTAGGGTTTTGGATTTTATAAATCATGTACATTGCATGAAATGAAAGGGAAATATGATGTAAATGTCATGCATAGTGAGCTTGTAACATGTGTTGATTAGTTTGTATGAAATCCCTAAGAAAAACGGAGCTAAAACGGCTATTTTGAATATCGTGCTTCATTGACTTGTACATTGTGCATTTAAGGACTTATACCTTATTTTAGAGGGAAAAGATATTTTGAATTTTATGAATTGATCACTTGTACACTTGTCTTGATTGATTGTATATTCCGTTTGAATGTATACAATACGTAAAGTTAGGGTTTTGACCTAAACGTTAACGGATAATGTTCATTTGATGAAAACTACATTAATTAGATAACGTATATGATAAAATGGATAATACATTATTGACTTGACATGTTATGATGTTTGATTGATATAAACATAGATAAGGATGGCATAGGTAGTTTTACTTTGGAAATATAAACTATGTTACATAATGGAATGGAATGAAACGAAAATTTATTCCCGTGAAAAAGTAATACTTATTATAGTAAGTAGATATTACATTGATGAAAATACTTGAAAATTACGGGTTGTTATAGTTATATTGACCGCAAGGTAAGAAAGTTAATAATTCTACTAGGACTTAAACACTCAAGATGTTTGTTGCCTTATCACGTTTAAATGTCAAGATATAGTATTAAGCTACTTCAGCACATTGACTACATGTTTTATTCAATATAATTATGGTTCGATTATAAAATCATAATTATGAAGTATGAAATTAACTTGAAATTACTATTGAACTCAAGAGTTTGTGTTCATAATTACTTTAGTTAGTATAATTATGTTTGCTTGTTAAGACATAATTATAAAGTCCTATTGTGACCGGCCCTATAAGCTTCTAGAAGGGGGTTTTGGGATCAAGTTAGGAGATAAGATGAAAGAGTTATGATAAGCTAAGAACTTGAAGATTATCTTCAAGGTTTTAGAGTTGATCTACAACTAGGGTTAGAGGGTTATATAAACACCCCCTCTCCTCCTCGTTTACTTATCCCTTACAAAATTAACTCGTCAGATATTTTACCAAAAGGTCAGACGACTTATGATGAATTACCCTAAAACCTACAACATGACAAAACACAGAAAAGTATCATACGCATGATATTATGCATTTATAATTACTATGCATGTAAACCATTATATACATGAAAAGTTATATGCATGAATACCATTAACGCATAAAACCTAAACAGGTTTTTGGTGCAGTTTGATCTCCACAAGATCGACAACTTACAAACCCTCTTCAAGGGTTTTCGGTGGTGTTTTTGTTCTCCCTAGTTCGATAACAACAAGAACCCAAATTAGGGTTTTTCGGTTCTTGATTTCCTTCATCAACCGAATTCGGTAAAACCCTAATTAGGGTTTCCTGATTTTCGGTTCAACATACAAGGGTTGTTTGGTTTTCAGTTCAAGTAATTAAGCATACACCATCGGTGTTTGGAGCTCGTGAAGTTACGACTAGCATTGTTGCGTACTTGTTCGACGTGTTGTGTATGCAACCATAGAGGTGATAATTTAATCTCTCGTTTTTAGATCAAGATACTCGTTCAAATGACTTAGTCATTAAACAAAGGTTAGTGTTTCTTATTTATATATGTGTGTTAATTATTGATGTCAAACTAGGACCATCCGCTGCGTACTCGTAGTAAATGGTTTACCTAGATATTAAATCCCAACACACACAAGATAAACACAAAAACTCAAGTCTTTCCCAACTAATCGCACAATTAGGAGGATTAAACCGACAAAAGGACAATGTCATACAAGTGATAAAAGAAGTGTTGAAAAATATCTCATCTTCAAAGGTAAACCCTTGGCCTACTCCCACATCAAATAAGCATAAATCAAAATCTTCACCATTACGGTGAATAGCATAACGAATCCAACTATTTGCCCGTGAGTTAAACTTAGAATTAACGAGACTACTGTAATCAATATCAAGTTTGAATTTTTGGAGGTTGAGATTTGTAGGACACTTGTTTAGGGTGTTGTCAATAAAAGAAATGTAATCATGGAGATTAGTTTTTTTAACTACTATCTCTTTAAAGTCATCATCATTTGAAAAAAAGATATGAGGTAGCGAAGTCGAGAGGTTTTTCTGTCGTTTTGAGATAGTAGTTGTTGTTTTGATCACCTCTTTGGCAGTCCAAACAAGACATGATATTATTGTCTAACATTTCATCCTTTAACTCATTCAATGGATCTACTCTTTCCATGGTTATGTGACCAACTAGTCATTCTGCTTAAAATTACAGATATATCAAGGCATGGCAAAAGAAAACAGGAAAACTAGATTATATTCTAACATAAGAAGAAGATTAAAGTCTTGAGTATAGACGCGATAGGTAAATCAAATACATGGGCTCTAATTGTAACCCATAAAGATTCAAGCCTAAAACACACGATCGGGAGGTCGGGGAGGAAAGAACAAGTAAATCACCATTTATTAGATTGTAGAGAGAGAAAGGAAAGAGTGTGTGTTTCTAGAGAAATAAAGGAAGAACACACACTTGAGATGGTTACAAATGTTTCCTCACCCCTCCATGGAAGTATGGAGGGGGTTATATACGCCTAACTATCCTATATTGTCGTTTCTAGTCCTTGTGTATATAGTAAATAGTTAACTAATGTAATTCGGTATAAGTTGACATATTTTAAGGATAACAATCTTCCCCCAATATGTGGACATATGGAATTACTTACAAGGTTCCTATCAAGTACAAATACAACACAAATAAAGTCTTCGAAAGCTGAAGATGGCTTCTAAGTTCTCCTGGTCTTGAAACTTATACTCGAGCTTGGATCTTCATTGTTGTTACTTGTTCTAAAACCATTTTAGTATGCATGAGTTGGATTAACTTCCCCCCAATTCACACAGCATGTCTTGAAAAGCTTTCTTCTTAGACTTCTTTTTGACAAAGTTTCTAAATCAGCTTCCCCCAAACCAACATCCCTATGTTGAGCAGATTCTGAAACTTTGATGTGGCTTAACCAATCTTCTATTTGTCATTAAAGTGCATAGCGGAATTTTGTAGAAGAAAAACCACACCAAATTCTACTGCTACTTGTCATTAGGTCTTGGTGAATATCCGTTCGGGGGTACATGTGGGAAATCAGCAACAATTATTCTCACATATGCAGAATACTTCACAAACCATACTAAGTAAAGTAGTGTACACTACTTCACGCTAGAAGTTTACATGGTAACCAAAGTACACATTTCCCCCATGATGGTTTTGAACTCTCGGAAGCATCATTGTTGTGTACGCACATATACACGAGAAGTTCTTGTCTTAAGCACAAATCGTGATATCCAAATGAACCATTACCCTCTTGACTTCACAAACCATAGTAGGAGATGAAGCAAGAATGAAGAAAACTTGGTATAATCAAGATCTTGTATATGAATGTCGTTAAAGAACTTTGAAAATTTTGCTTAGACGATGAAGTACCATTGTCATGGAATAGCATAATAATATCCTGTGAGAGTTGTTGATTACATCTCATCCTTTAAACTCTCTGGCTAACTTGCGAACCTTGTATTCTGTCTGATGTTGCTGTGACCACATGGTGAAGTAAACCCGATATACCAAACTTGAAAATGAAGTAAAATCCCCCAAATTTATTACTTAAGCTTGCACTGTTGTTGATTGAAGAACGGTGCAAGATTAACTCTATAAGTACTCTATACCCAACATCAAAAGTATAAGAAGTACCACACCTCTTGAACATCCACATTTGCATCTGCGTGTGACACTGAGTACTACAATGTAACTCCTTTAATTGATAGCTATAACCCGTGAGTACTACAATGTAACTCCTTACATCGGGTGTAACCAGATAGTCCAAGTCTTATCACAAACCGTATATGTTCAAGCAAGTCATCAATCGATAAATTGGGTTTAAAGAAAAGGGGTAGAAAGTAGAAGGAAGTCTCGATGATGAAATAAGTAGACGCCTTTGTGAAACTCACTTCAATGTCAAATAAGGGATACCAAATCAACTTCGTGATCACTTGTCATTATAATCCGAATCTGTAGCTGTTTTGCCATTTAAGTGAATCTTTAATGATCGTTTTAGGATTAAGTGTTGTGTTTGCTTTGGTAAGGTCAAATCTTTTTTCGAGAAATTAGGTTTTCAAAATGAGGGTCTGGCTATATCAAACCGCTGGCAAGATGAATCAAACCGCTGCCTAATGAAATTAAGAAAACCGCTGCCTAATTCTGTATCAAACCGCTGCAAAGGATGATAAACCGTTGCGGAGTGTTAGCAAACCGCTGGCACATATATTAACCAAACTGCTGGCCTTTGAACTTTAATAAACCGCTGCCAGATTGAAGAACAAGCAGATATCTTGAAGAAAATGGTAAACCGCTGCCTCATAAATACCAAGCCGCTGCCTAGTTTTCAAATGGGCAGAGGTTTGTTTATATTAGGCTAAGAAAATGTATAAACAGCTGTATCACCTGTTAAACCGTTGCCTAATAATTCCAAACCGCTGCATAGATTGTCTACCAAACCGCTGCCAATTATAATGGCAAACCGCTGGCAAACCTGAGCAGTAAACCGTTGTGACATTCCTCAAACCGCTGGAATGTCACTTTCATTGTGAGGACCACGTTCAAACCGCTATCAGTACTATGGTTTGTTCTTTTTCTAACATTCGACTACCAAACAAAAAACTAGTACATTTATTGTCCTAATCCTCTACAAACTGCTGCCAAGAAATGCATGCTTGAAAAATAAGCTCAAAAACCAAGCAATAAGCTATGTCCATGAAATAAGCCACGAATTCAAGGAAATAAGCTAATTGCATGTACGAACACGGAAATTACTTGACGTTTTCGACTTAAATAAGCAAAATTGAAAAAATAAGAACAAATAAGCCACGATCTTATAAGCCTTAAATAAGCTAGTTTCCAAAGACAATAAGCCACGAATTCAAGTAAACACGAAGCTAGAAACTAGTAGAAATGAAAAGAGTGAAGTTTTTTTATCAAATAAGCCAACACCAAAGTGTGCCGTGAGCTTATAAGCTTAATAATAAGCTCGAAATAAGCCTGAAAACCACGGACACCATACAATAAGCAAATCACAAACACAAATTCCTCCTAGGCTCTGGTACCAATTGTTACCCAAAAAGATTCAAGCCTAAAACACACGATCAGGAGCTCGAGGAGGAAAGAACAAGTAAATCACCATTTATTAGATTGTAGAGAGAGAAAGGAAAGAGTGTGTGTTTCTAAAGAGAGAAAGAAAGAAACACACACTTGAGATGGTTACAAATGTTTCCTCACCCCTCCATGGAAGTATGGAGGAGGTTATATGCGCCTAACTATCCTATATTGTCGTTTTTAGTCCTTGCGTATATAGGAAATAGTTAACTAATGTAATTCCGTATAAGTCGACATATTTTAAGGCTAACACTAATACATAAGAGAAAGAGTTTTGATGTAAATAGTTATAAGTTAATAAGCTAATTAAACTTGTTATTTGAGAAATCCATAAACATATAGTAGGAATCAGTTTTAAACAAGCAATGCCAAACACGGCCTAAATAGCATTAAATATTTAGGGGTGTTTGCTTAAGCTGATTATATGTGGAATTATGAGCTTATATTTCATAAGCCTTAAAATAATTGTTCACTTCAAATGTGGGTAAAATTTTGGATCAAAATTTTGTATCTATTTGTAGTAGAGTGACAAGTAATTTAGGACAAGCTATTGGGGCATTTCATCGAACAGGTGGTGTGTGTTCATTAAATAACAACAACAAATTAGATTTCATTGAACATGAAACTAAATAAGTAAGTTGATGAAAAATAAATAATAAGCGGATGATGATACGTACCGAAAGTAGGAACTAACTAATGTTGGTGTTTGGTCAGAAGCTCGATTTCACCTCAGTTCAAATTTGGTGAACTTAAGTAAAATCCGAGCTAGGGCACATCTATAAAGGACCAACTTGGTACCTATGTTAATTCTTAAAACATGTGACTAATTTAAGTCTCAACTAGGTACTTTTCAAAACGAAGTACCTCTTTTGTCTTCTTTAAGCATTGATCAAATAATTAACATATTACTATATCAATCAACCATGTATAAAGATCAAAACATATTCGAAAAGTTAATTAAAAGTGATAAGCTAACTAGTTTTGTTGCAAAAGAGATGCTCACAATTTTATTGAGTGTTTGATTAAAAATAAACAAATATCATAACTTCATATGTTGAAGCTAGCATATATGAAATAATAAAATAATTAGATTATAAAAAAATAGCAGGAAGCTAAAACATTGACAAGACTCGAACACATGACTTAAATTTCATATAGAAAGAGCATTTGCCATTGTTTCAACACTCCCACTTTTGTTAAATTCATTTCTAAATGTATAATATAACAAAAATGTAAAGCGACCTCATCATAATTAAATTTGATCTCTTTCGTTTATAAATCGTGTAAGTTGTTCATATATTAGTATCTTCATGTTAAATCACTAGATTTACATTTTAATAAATTTGGTTGCAACACACATAAAGTATGTAGAGAGATCAACCAGACTTCGTTAAAGTTTCAACCATCGCAACACGCACGAAGCAAAATTCTAGTTTGGGAATGAAATTCATGAGCTTGCCTAATGCCTTTGGACACATGATCACATACCTGACCATTTGACCCACCTTAAATGATTTATAATAGATGGAGTAAAAAGTTTAATGCAATCGGTAAAAAGCTTGATACTACGCACTAAAATCAATTTTGATTCGTTGAAACACAATTTTGGTGGATCGAGTTTATTAATTACTTAGATGGTATTTGGTCATGATGGACTTATGAGGTTTATTAAAAAAAATTGTAAAGCTCATTTTTATAAAGTATGTTGAAGTGCCGAATGAAGACACTCTGGCATTAGAGGTATCTATTACGACATTTTTCGTAAGGATCAGGGAAACGATAAAAATGAGACTTATGGGGTGGGTTTATATAAAAATGGCCCATGTTGGTTGGTCCGGCCCAAAAAGAAATGTTGGAATATGTTAGTCGGTTTCGCAAGTTATACGTTAGAAATACGTGAGCCTATTGTGGGCACACGCGTTAAACACTTAGAGTATGTTTTACTTCACGATATAATTATTTAAA
The DNA here is from genome assembly GCA_026074375.1 of Tanacetum coccineum. Taxonomy (NCBI): domain Eukaryota; kingdom Viridiplantae; phylum Streptophyta; class Magnoliopsida; order Asterales; family Asteraceae; genus Tanacetum; species Tanacetum coccineum. Next base: position 9,936 of record BQNB010126558.1, on the reverse strand, counting down.
TAGTTGTTAATTACGTTAATTGTTTAACTAGCTTAACAATATATTAAATAATAAACCAATGGACTAAAACGAACAAAACCCGAACCTAAGGGGGCCCATTATTGGCCGAATCCCCTAAGGGATCTAGAAGGGGGTGTTTGTTCAGTTATGGGTTTAGAGGGGGAAAAGGAAACTAAGTTTCCTTGTGAATAGGTGTTAGGAATTATTGTAAAAGACTTAATACTGGTAGTATAACAATTAAGTTTGGTAGTATTAGTTAGTTCTGCCATTACTAAGTTAAGTCTGGTAGTCATAGTTTGTACTGGTTATGTTTAGTTAAGTCTGTTTATGTAATAGAATAGTTATAATAGTTATCTTAGAGATATCTTAGGAGATATCTTAGGAAAGGATACGCATTATCCTTTCACGCGTTTGTAAAGCCTATTAGGGTTTCCTTGGTGTATAAAAGAAACCCTACGGCATAGTGTTTTAGGCATCCAAACCTAATAGAAATCAATAGCAATATACGAAGTTAGTTTTATAATTGTTCTTCTTAGTACTTATGTTAAGATTCCGCATTAGCACATAGTAATCATAGTCATTGTCTCTCTTATAGTTGATTTGGATTTATTCAAGTTAGCTATTGGCTTACAAAAGGCTAATCAGATCCAAGACTTTGGACCTACACTATTTATAAGGTCTGAAAGTCGGTTGGATACGGCGTATCCATAAGTTAGATACGGCGTATTGGGGATTTCTTAGAGTAGGGACCACGCTTGATATCTTCCAGAATATTATATTGGTGAGTGTAGGCACGGATACGCCGTATCTTCCTTAATGGATATGGCGTATTGGTCTTCAGAATAGTAATCTTCAAAATAT
>BQNB010126557.1:0-19583 GCA_026074375.1 Tanacetum coccineum | reverse complement strand
ACAGGTCAGGGAATGATACATATGCTGATGATATAGATATCAGACGCATTTATGATGAAGAGCCAATGGCTGAGGTACAATTGACTGCTGAATGTAATATCTTTGCTATAGGATAACAACATACTGAGCAATGTCAAGTTAAAAGTCCTATGCTTGATTCATCATTTGATAACCAGACAACTGAATACTCAAAACAACCACTCGAGTCTGAAAATATTTTACTAAAAAAGACCGTTGCCCAATTTCAAAAGGATTTTTCAAGAATGGAAGCACATTGTATTTCTCTTGAACTTAAATATCAAAATAAAGCTTTAAAATCGAGGCAACATAGTCAAATTTTGAATGAAACAAGTAATAAAGCCAAGATTAAAAAAGAAATTGAAGCTTTTGAAACAATAAACATCGAATTAGAACATAGTGTGGCTAAATTACTTACACGGAATGAGCATTTAAATAAGGAAAATAAGACTTTGAAAAAGCATTACAAAGATTTGTATGATTCTATTAAAATTACGAGATCTAAGACTATAGAACAGACAACTTCTTTGCTTGCAAATAATGCTGATTTAAAAGCTCAGATTCAGGAAAAGGTTTTTGCAATTGCTTCTTTAAAAAATGACTTAAGGAAGTTAAAAGGAAATAATATAGATACTAAGTTTGCTAAAACATCAGTCTTGGGGAAACCAGTGTTACAATAAATAAGAAACCAATCAGTTGTTAGACAACCGAATGCGTTTAAATCTGAAAGGCCTCAAATATCAAAACAACAGTTTGCCTCCCAAGTTAATATGAATAACAATTTGTCAAGACCAGTAACTCACTATTTGCCTAAGAGAAGAGAAACCGCTTTTTCAAAACCTGATCATATGATTGCATCTAGCGAGTCTAGGAATAGTTCTAAGAACATGCCAAGATTTAGTTCAAATAATATGGTTCATAATCACTATCTAGATGAAGCTAGGAAAAAGATACAAGAAAGAGATAGGAACTCAAAAACTAGTGTGATGTCTTCTGCTAGATTTCAAAGCACTGTTGATAGTAGCAAACCAAAACCTAAGAGCAACAATCAAACACCTAGGAGTTTGCCTGTATCTAAGATTAGTTGCATAACAATAACGGCTGTGCCCAAAACAGATCACTCTAAGAGTTCTAGTTCTTTCTCAGATTCTAAAAACTTTGTTTGTTCTACATGTCATAAGTGCGTCTTTAATGAAAATCATGATGCTTGTATAACAAAACTCATGAAGGAAGTAAGTATTCGCGTGCTAAAGATTCAATCCTATACACTAGACCAGAAACATTAACAAACCCTGTTGTATCAAAAAGAGTCCATACTCCAGAAACCCGGTAGCAGATCTTTACAAGACATAGGTTTTATCCTCTCCTAATAAGACTTTCTGTTGTGTATGTAAAAAAACACTCCTAGATCTAATCTTAGGTTGGAAAACCCACATGAGAATTTTTTCAGAATCTGTATCTGGTCCTTAGAGTTTGTGATTCCTACCAGAAAGATTTTTGACTCTTGTACAAGCATAGGTCTTGGACAGTAACCCACACACGGTTCAAATGTAGATATCCTTAATATTCATGAAAGCAAACAAACTCTGGATTTAATTGCAGGTACGATTCATCAATAGTTCAGGAAGAACAAAGTCATGATTTACAGTGCAAGTACCTTATGTTAATGTCAACAAGAAAAATCTCATAGTAAAGTTGTTGAAAAAGGCGCTAGATACACAAAACTATAGTGGTCAAAGTGGATTCCAAAGAATGAGATACAGAAAGATGATGTTTGAACACAACAGTTCAAGCCTCGAACCTTAATGTCAAATGACGTTTGATCACAACAGATCAAGCCTCGAACCTCAAGGTAAAATGACGTTTGAACAAAACGGTTCAAGCCTCGTACCACAATGTCAAAAAAATTCCTAAAGCCTCTATGATAGCACATACACAATGATAGAGATTGAAAAGCTATTCGTTCCATTTACATTCCATGAGATATTTCAATGAGAAAATCCATGAATGTTTCAAAGTCTTCCGCTGTTACTACTGCTGATGCATCTGATAAACGTCAACAACAACCAGATTCAACTTCATCTACTTCAACTCTAGCAATAATTGTCACTGCTGATGGAAACTTCGATTTGTAAATATTTTTATTTTTCTCTTTATTTTGATTTATAAATATTTTTGAAAAAGAAAATACAAAAATATAAAACCAACAAAAAGAAAATACAAAAAAATAAAATCTAGAAAAACAAAATATAAAATCAGAAAATTTCAAAAATACCAAAAAGAATCTTCTCGACATGACTCCTTGAAAATCGATAAAATTTACTGTTACCTAGAACGTGTTTGATTAACATCGACACGGGCGTGAAATGAAAGTACGGCAGCAAGAGTTTCAAATGCTTTCAAAACATGTCATTTCTAAATTTTTCTCTATGACTTATGTACACATTAGTGCATAACTCGGACCGAATATAATATGGGAAGTGGTACTTTTCAGTGCGCTTACCTCTAGAAATAGAAGTGAAGTCTTCAAGTCATATGTTATTATAAAATCGTTAGAACACGATTTTTTTAAAAAGAACTTTCGAATGCGTCAACATGTCTATCAAAATAATTTGTATTTGTGGTATCTTTCCATAATGAGTGGTATTTGTTTAAATTGTGTGTTCAACACTCCCTCCCAAATAAATTTAAAAGTGTGGGCACTTCAATGTCATTTTTATAAAGTGGATCAATTTTTTCGAGGGGGAGCGTTTAAAACAAAGCCTTTATGTTTTGGGTACATTCTCATAAAATTTAATTTTATGTATCCAAACACAATTCGTGAAGTTTAAAATTGTGGAAATTATAATGTCTATTAATAATAATTACATTTTTCACTAAGGCATCTCACTCTAAACTCCGTCTTCAACATTTTTTGTTGTGATCATATCAATTTTTTTTTTTTAATATCCAATGTCCCCAAGTTGTTAAATAAATTACTTAGTATCCCACGTATACGTGTTGAAGGGGAGCTACAGGAAAATGAATTCATGCAAAAACTGGTTAAGATTTTTACTTTCTTATAGAATTTTCATGTCAAAATTTTAATCAATTAAGTATTTCGAAGATACTAAAGTGTTTTAATATTTAAAAATAAGGGGAGAAAATGTGATTAAAATATTGATATAGAAGAATATGATCTTAAGGACTCTACTTGCAACGTCTTTTCCTTCATGTGCTAAACAAAAAATTTTGAATCTCGGAGCACATGTGTCTGGAGAGTGTTTCAAAAAAACAATGTCAGTAAATGGTTTTATAGTTTCATCATCTATACCCATAAACCAATTAATCACACCGCACGTCAATGAAGACATAAAGTGTATTAAGGTTATGTATAAGTCCTACGATTCAAACAAAAACCGGATGGATCTACCCAGGACACCTCCATAGTTGAATAGATAGTCCTTAGGTAATGATTGGAGAAGAATGTAGTTATAAGGAAAAAATACCTACTAAATAGAGCAAACACTAATAATTACAACAAGGTGTTGTTAGTATGAACGTATGGGTAAACATTGAAGGGGTATGAAGATGAAAAAGAAATGTATGGATAAAGGGTGACAAAACAAAGCAACCCTCCTTTACAACATTTAGCAAAACCTTGAGTCAATACATATCTATCGGTTTTTCACAAAGATAAATTTCTGATACTGAAGACGACATTCCAATGACCCAGTGATGACAATGCCAACCTTCCACCATTCGTGTTTCTCTCAAAAGAAACATGTCTCATTTTGTCACGGAGATACCCATGTTTATCTATGACATCGTAACTCCGAGATGTTGATATTGAATAGGTGATTCTGCTCCAGCCTCAATTACTAAGTCAAAGTGCCACATAATCGAGACTAGAGCCAGAAGAGGATCAATTAAAAATCTCATTTATGGAATACAAGTCAATATAAGTTGTTGAACACCATAAAGTTCACAATTTGGTAACAAAGGGAGTCCTAACGCATTTCCTTTAGATCTTGCCAGAACATCCGAGTTATACAAAGTCTTCCCGGAAGATGGAAATCCTCTGCTTGAGCCAACAATCAAACAAGCTCATGGTAGGTGACTTGCGAGATAATATGAATCAAACTTGTGTCAACTGGAGAAGAAAACGAGTATGCCGATTCTATGTGAATCAAACTGTTCCATTAAAATGAATTAACGACCTTAAGCAGAAAGATAGTAAACCTATCGATTTCACTTTTACCGTGTTGTTCTGACTTATTGATTACGCTCTGGTAACGGATAACGTCATAGTACATGCTGCGAAACCATGAGGACAAGAAGAATAATATGAATTCTATCAGATACAGCAGTATTATACTCGATTAACGGGGAACCGATGTTATTGTAACCGTATTCGCCGAGGTGACAAAGACACTTCTTTCCATATCTGCTGTTTATGTACTAACCATTTAAATGCATGATGCAATCGTCGGTGTTGCCACACCACATGTACCATTGAAGTCATATTCAATACCACATACTCATAACTACGAGCTCCAAAATTCAAAACATTCAGTCATCAAGGTCTTGATACTTAACTTCTCAAAGATCTATCAAAGTCAAATCAAGAACGCATAATTTTTGGGAGATTGTTTAGCCTTATGATAATATAATCAAACAAGAAATGCAAACAAGTATGAGTATGTCGGACCAAGAGCTACAGAATGATTAAGAAAGTCAAAATCAACGATGCTACTTTCATGTCAAGAGATGATCAAGATAAGAATCTCAAAACTCAAAGTCAAAGATAAAGGCTCAAGATCAAGATCACAAAGCATGAATGAACAAAAGCCATTACAAACAATCAAAGCGACAAAGACCGATGATAAACAAGGCAACAGCATAAACGTCAAAAGTCATATCTTCACCATCGGGGAGACAATGAAAAACAAGATAACCTCCTACCAATAATGTAGTATCGGATCGAGACAAGTAACGTCAACATAGAAAAAGAAGACATAAAAGAATACCATCAATAGAGAGGAATTTGAAGAAAGAGACCTCCAACACAGAGGGAGATATGTTACCTTAATTTATTAATATAAATCTAACAAGAATGGTATCAGTCCTTAATAGTCGCAATAAGTCTTGTTAAGTAAAAGCTAGGTCGGTAAACAGGCTTGGATTGTAATATAATATTGTCTATATTTCAGGCTCAAAGCCCAAGTTAAGCCAAGCCCGGCCCATTAGTAAAAGCCCATACGCCTACATGTTGGCTAGGGGTATAAATAGGACCCTCTCAACACATGGAGAGGGTATTGGTTACCATTTCATTACACTTGTATGTGTGTGTAAATACATCTACTACAACTTCTTACTCAGTCTTTAATAAATCTTTCATATTTCTTTTCTCTCCTTTTAGCTTAATTGCTTTAATTGGTATGGCTTATTGGTGTGATATGGGTTAAGTTTTGGGATAACACCTGCTGATGGAGAGGATGGAGATGATGAGTCCTCTAAAGATGAGTGATGAGATGATGTAATTGATACAAGGATGAAAAGAGGCTTTGAAGGACGAGGAAATGATAACCGAGGAGGAGGGGGCACTACTCAAAAAAAACCCCGACTTATTTTAAATACCAGTTGTTGACCTTGTTCTCTCAGCTGGGGATACAGAGGAATTTAAGACTGATGAGTCTGCACCTATACCACCATCACCCAGATCACCTCAGATTGTTGTACCACTCTCCCAGACTCGACTCCGTAGGGCACGGAAGATGGTCAGACCCTAGACACCTATACCGTTCCCATCTGAGGCAGAGGTTGCTAGACTTCTTTAGCCTTACCTACTCCACACCACCAGCCTCCACTCACTACGAAGATTAAAACTATTATCATCTCCAGTCCACTACCCTAGATTCCCTCATCGCACCATAACCAGTTTCATCTCACGATTGACCTGCTACCATCGACCTGCCTTTTGATAGTCCTACTTATGCTGAGGTACTACTAGGCTATAGAGCAACCAGGATTAGGATGAGAGCTGCATCACCACCCTTATTACTTCCATCTACTTCCCATAGGACTGATATTACTGAGGTTGAGATGCCACATTAGAAGAGAGCTTGCTTTACTACTCTCTCTTTTGGATTCGAGGTCGGGGATAGTTATGCAAGTTGCTGGCATGCTAGAACAGCCAGGGGCCTACTCTGGAGGCCGACCTTAGGCGAGACAGGTTTAGGGAGATGGGTTATGGGATTACAAACACTTAGGATAAGATGATTTTGAGGCCATGATGGAGATAGCACTGACCACCTTGGAGGGGGTCAACCAGAGTGTGACAGAGCTTGCTACTACTGTTAGGCAGGACACTGATGAGTTCTATGTGTGATTCGAGGATGCACATAACGACCGAGATTTTCTGAGAGCCCGAGTCAACACACTATTTAGAGATAGGCGATTTCACCGCCACACAGCTATGCTTTTGGATAGAGAGGCGACGTATGCTCGTAGGGCATGAACTGGTTATGAGTATCGAAGTGCAGCTATAGAGGCCCATGTCAGGACACTAGAGGCATAGGTTGCGACATTGATGGCTCGGACTTCAACACTAACACTTAATTCAGACTCATAGACTACAACACTTAGTGACGTAAACATATATACCTGGAGCTAAGTATTTCCAAAGCCACCAGGAATGACTAACACAAGGCTGGCAGCAGCTGTTAGTCTTGTATCATTTGTAGCTATCCTATATAGCCTATTATGTTTTATGGGTTACTCCTAGCTAGTAGGCTGTAGGGATTTTTGTTTTATCTTTTTAGCTATCATTGTATGGCATGCTAAGTATTATGGGTGACCCCCCAAACTAGCATTGCCTTAGGACCGTATTTTTTTCATTTTGTATCTCATTGTACTGATCATGTTGTAATCAGAACTATCATGTATGAATTAACGTATTTCGTTATGTATGGATGTTGTATGATCCTAATAGAATAGAACTTTCTAGCCTGTTAAGGGTGGTAGTTAATCTAGATAGATCCAAACTAACTATAATAGAAACAAAGACTATAACAATATAAGTTATGCTGAAACTAACATAATACAGCTAAGAAGTTCAATGAATAAAACAGAACTTTGAATTCCTAATAATCTGCTAGTTACAGATTACTAACAATGAATATTGTTAAACTGAATATCCTAAATAATTCGGAGGGTTTCCTTTTTATACACCAAGGAAACCTAATGGACTACAAAACGCGTAAGGTGATCATGCCATATCTATCCTAAAATATCTCATTGCATATCTCTTAAGCATTACTATCTATATATGCTACAATTTTTTAACTTACTACTAACAGCAGTAACATAACTCTACTTGCAATACTACCAATGTACAGGTCAGTATCTTAAACTAATTAAAATAAACTAATAGTACTAACTACTTAGTTTATTTTCTTGAATCTTTAGCATTCTTCATTAGCAGCACTAAGTAGAACTAGCAGTAGTAACTTGTATAAGTAGCAGCACAAGTTTTAAGAACTTCTGAAACCCAACAATCCTCCCCTAAACATGATGTTCACTTGTTAACCTTCATGTTTCTTCAGTTTGAGCTTCTTAAACACTAAGAGGATGTATCTAAACACACTGTTACTCTTTAATCTGCTCTTTGATGAACTTGAACTCTTTTGTTAAACTTGAAATTCTTTAGCTTCTAGTCTTTGTCATCATCATAACATCTCAGCAACACAGCAATACCAACTAAGTTGGCCATGTAGTTTTTGGCAAACTACCAGCCATAAACGGATTTGATATTTCTTTACCAGTAGTCGTTTGCTCTGGAATAGCAAATGCTTCATTGCAATAACATGGTGCATTGGTAACCATATAGTTTTGAGTAAACTATCAACTATCAACGGATTTGATATGTCTTTACCAAGAGCCGTTTGCTTTGGACTAGCCAACTCTTTACTGTAAAGCATGGTGAGTTGAGAACCATATAGTTTTTGGCAAACTATCAGCCATTAACGAATTTGAGAAGTCTTTACCAGAAGCCGTTTGCTCTGGACTAGCCAGTTCTTGATGTCTATTAGACATGGTGAACTGATGACCATTTGTTGTGTGGTAATGAAACCAACACTTAAAGATCCTTCTTTCCTCCACCATGGCTTCTAGCTTCATACTTTCAATCTTAGTACTGTCAGTACTAAGTTTTGGCCTGGCAGTACTAAGTTTTGTCCTGCCAGTATTAAGTTTTGGTCTGGCAGTACTAAGTTTTGGACTACCAGTATTAACCTCTCAATCCTCATCCTAAAGATCCTAATGAACCTTAACATCATTTTCCAAACTGTACAACAAGTCAAACTATCATTTTGCCTCCCCTGAACTATTGCAGCTATAGCTTGATCATTCCAATGTTAACAATTAAGAAATTGAAATCTGCTAACATCAAAAGCTTTGGTTAAAAGATCAGCCATATTATCATCAGTATGAATCTTAAGCACATGGATAAGCAGCATTCTCATAAGGCATCCCTAATGAAGTTGTGCCTTAAATCCAATATGCTTTGTTTTGGAGTGAAACATAGATTCTTACAATGCAAATGTGCTTTCATTATCAAAGTAGATCTTTATCGTCAAATATAAAGTTTGAAAACCATAGTCTAAACACATTTGATTCTGAATCCCCAATACTTGCCCAAAGCATTTGCAAGCGGCAACTACTCTGCCTCTGTGGTAGAAGTATCCATAAATTGGTCTGCTTCTTGCAACTGCCATAAAATAAGTCTCCTGCAGAAATTTGACAACCTCCTGTTGTAGATTTCCCTGTCAAGATTTTGCTCCAGCATAATCCACTATCTGAGTAAGCTTCTAGGTCCAAATGACTACACTTTAGAATACCAAAGGCCAGTATAGGTTTTGGGTCCTTTGAGGTACCTAAAGACCTTCTTCACAGCATGAAGATGTGAGGATTTTGAAGTTAGCAAAACCTATGAACAAAGCACAGACTACAAACATAATATCAGCCTAGAAGCAGTCAAGTAGCAATTTAAAGAGCCAATCAATGGATCTATAAGCTGTAACATCTACATCAGTCAGCTTCCTCATCCATGGTCAAGGCTTCTTGGTCCCAATTGGAGTACAGGCAGTCTTCACACTAGTAGAAATCAAACTTCTTTCAGATCTCTGCAACATACTTGAACCTGACTTATGAAAATACCATCTTCTTTCTGTTTGACTTTATCCAGAAAAGAAAGGTGAGCTCTCCCATAGAACTCATCTAAAATCTGCTCTTCATTAATGCCTCAAATTCATTACACCAAGACCTCTTTGTAGAATAAAAAATAATATCATCCACATAAACATGTACCAACATGATATCATTCTTGTCCTTCTTGATGAAAATAGTCTTGTTAATGGTTCCTCTTCTATATCCACTCCTCAACAAGAAAGTAGATAAAGTAGCATACCAGGCTCTGGGAGCTTGGTGTAATCCATACAGGGAGCTTTTTCCAACTTGTTCAACCTTCTTAGGGAACTTAGGATCTACAAAACCTAGAGGTTGAGATACATACACCTCCTCATCAATTGTGCCATAATTAGAGGCACTCTTCACATCATCATTGATAAACTATGAATCCCAAATATTAAGGCAAAGGCCAAAAAGATCCTGATGGGCTTCAATCCAAGCCCACATAGCAACAAACCTGCATCATAGTCTATCCCTTCCTCATGTCATACCCTAGGCAACCAACCTTGCCTTATTTCTAACTACAACGCCTCTTTCATGTTTCTTATTTTTGCACACCCATTTTGTCCTAATTGCCCTCTTTCCAAAAGGAAAATCAACCAGAATCCAAACTTTCTGAATCTTGAATTACAACAGCTCTTCCTGCATAGCATCAACCCAACTTTCATCTTCAAGAGCTTGAGATATCTTCTTGGGTTCAATCTGAGAAAGGAAGCAGCAAAACAAAGCATGTAGGAAATCCTTATGATTATTTCTTCTCATGCTTTTTGAATAAGCTAACAAAAAGCCATGAGCCTCTAAACTTATGTGTACTTTTTCCTTGTCTGAACTGCTGAGGTTGGATCTACAGAGAATATTGCTGTTGTTAGATGAATGGAGTGTATCCTTGATGTGGAACAGGACTAACATTCACATTATATGTTTCTAAATTAGTGAAGTAGCCACTGCAACCCTTATTATCATAAGAAGCATTGGTAAAAATCCTATCACTTAGATTGATTCAAAATATCCTCAAAGCAGGTATCTTTAGAATCAACATGGTCATTGTTGTTATATCAGTCCACCTACTAGTAAAAACATTAGAGGGACTTGCAGAACAATTAGGTGTGCTAACAGTATAAACTGTGTCTTGAAGAAGCAAATCCCTACAACATTGGCAAACTCCTTTTCTAAAAAACTTCAGCTGCATCATTAGCCTCCTTTCTGTCTTTATAACCTTTTAACTCCTCCAAAAAGGCATTGTATCCTCGTTGATTTTTGTGGCCTCCTCAAATAGTTTTTGGACCATTATCCCCCATTAGGCTTACATCTCCATATTGACTCTGAGCTTCTTGACTGTTTGAATATAAAAGACCATCTGGTGGAACAAAGTATTCTTGACAGGTTCAGTTTCCATTTCCAGAGTTCCTTTTTTTTTTTTTCCCCCCTGCATCAATAATATCTTAACCTGCACTATGATTAGCTTCTTTTAGACCTGCAGTTTTGTTAGCTTTATTTTCTGCAGTAACAGGCTGATAGTTCATTGAATCAATTAAATAATCAAGATCAAACAACCAATTAGGTCCTTTCCCTGCAACATTAGGTTTATTTTCTAAAAAGTTTATATGTAGGTTATCTTCAACCCTCTTGGTTTCTAAGTTGTATACCCTAAAAGCCTTGCTATTTAGAGAATACCCAACTAAAAACCCTTCATTAGACTTTTCCTCAAACTTGCCCAGGTGGTCAATGGTATTCAAGATAGTCACATGGCACCCAAAAGGTCTTATATAGCTTATGATTGGTATTTTACCAGTTATAAGTTCATAAGGTGTCTTGTTTTGAGGCTTGGTCACTAACACCCTATTAAGGACATAGCAAGCAGTACTAACTGCTTCAGCCCAAAAAGTGTTAGGTAAAAATGAATCTGCTAGCATTGTTCTAGCAGCCTCAATTAGGGTCTTGTTCTTCCTCTCAGCAACTCCATTTTGTTGTGGAGTTCTGGCATTACTGTATTCCCTCTTGATCCCTTTTGACCCACATAATTCAATAATGTCCCTGTTCTTGAATTCTGTACCATTATCACATCTAATAGTTTTATTTTTGACTTAATATGTCTCAATTTGTCCTTATAAAGTCCTAAGGATTCCACTAGTTTCATCCTTAGTTCTTAAAAAGAACACCCAACTAAACCTGCTAAAATCATCAGTGATAACAAGGCAATAAGTCTTATGGTTTATGCTCCTTACAGATGTGGGTCCAAATAAGTCCATATGTAAAAGCTGTAAGGGCTGACTTAATAAGCCACTAAATTTGGCATTTAACATGAGGCTTTGTGTTTTGCTTTCTTTCTTACAAGCAACACATGGTGTGCTCATATTTGAAAAATTCTTTGAAGGTAAACCACCCTTACAAGGGTTTTCTCCTTGCACAAAGTTTGTTTTAAGTTTTTTAAGTTAACATGACCCAACCTCCTATGCCATTTGTTAGATTCATCAACTGTGGCCTTTGCAATCAAACAAGCTAAAACCTGCCAGCATAAACAAAGTTCTCTAAGTTGAAAACTCTGTACATAATTGTTTTTGTCTGGGGACTCTACGTAATACTTGATTTTCATCAAGGCAAACTTGAAGTCAGGGACAACACAATACAAACCAGTGTCTGTGAAGAGAACTTTGTTCTTCTTGTCACACATTTGTGACACAGAAAAGAGATTAAAATGCTGTAGTTCTTTCACAAAGCACACATCCTCAAAATCTAACTTTCTAGTTTTTATTTTTCCTTTACCAGATATATAACCTTTACTACCTCCAAAAGCAACAGGGCCACCATTATAGTCTTGATATTCAACAAGGTAGGCTTTATTCCCAGTCATGTGCCTGGAACATCCACTATCAACAATTCCTTTGTTCTTTAAAGCTTTTTGTGGATCATCCTGCACATCAAATAAGAGAAATTAGTTTCTCTTAGGGACCCAAGCCATTGCTGACTTGGGTCTGCCTAGTGGATCTTTAAAATTAACATTTTTATTAGAGTTTGATCCACTATTGTATTTAGAGACTTTGGTCCAATAGTGTCTTTTGGGTCTCCAATTACAACCTGCTGAGGCCTTAACAGCAGTTTCCCTATAGCCCCTAACAGCACTAACTATTTTGTCCCCAGCAGTATTTACTTTATGATTTGTAAAATTTGCTTTTGGTGCTGTTGATTTATTAAATGGCCTTCTAATAGGTGAATGAGACTTATAAAAAGTATTTCTTGGTCTGATTTCATTCACAATGGGTCTAGCAGTATTAACTTTTCTAGCAGTACTAGTTTCTGCTGCTTGACTAAAAGGATTTTGTCTAGCAGTATTAACTGAAAATATGCCAGTTTTAGTTAGTACTGCTTTTGGAACAAACTTGTTTTGATGATTCAATCTTTGCACATTGTTCCACACTGGTCTATTCTCCCCTTGACCAGTACCCTTACCCTTCTTTTTGTTCAATTCAACCTGTTTAGCCATTCTTTTCTCATGAAAGTCACAATCTCTAATAAGATGGCTAAAGCTACCACATACAAAACATGCCTTTTTAGTGAATCCATATCCCAAACCCAGCCTTTTGGACATTGAACCATTCCAGTCTCTCTTGTTAACTTTAGGACTTGGACTACATATGTTTTGTTCTTTAACAGTTTCCCTATGAGTTTTTACATGCTTAACAGTATTTACAAAAGAAAAAGTAGGTTTTTCCTGTTCTTTTGACGGTTTAATCACATATTCATCATCACTGTCTGACTCATACTCCTCAATAATAGGAGCATCAGACCAAAATTTAGGTTGACTAACAACTTTGGGTTTAACTACAACTGGTTCAGGCAAAGATTCAAGTATTTCTACACTAGAATTGGTTTTACAAGAGTCAAAATCACTAGTCTTAGCATTAGATTCACTAGTTTTAGACTGTTTTGGACCATATGTAAAATTTGATTCATCTATTCCAAAATCAGATTTAGGAGGCATGTAGTTTCCTGTCATTGTAGGGGGAACTGCATGCATTCCTTTAACTTTTGCAAATCTATCATACACAGGACTATCTTCTACATCACTTGACCTACTGTTAAATACACTTTCAAGAACTTCTTTTTCATAACTTAAGACACCTTCATGTATTTAATTTCCATACCCAAGCCCAGATTTGTCCCTAGTACTCATCTGACTATTTAGTAGTTTACTAAGGCCTTTAGAAGAACTTTGAAAATTCTCAAGTTTGGTTTTTAATTCTTCTTTTTCTTTTACAGCTTCTGCTAATAGTTTCTTATGATATGTAAGCACATCAGTTTTATCATCTAAATCAATTTTCATAAATCTAATCTTTTCCTCATACCAAAGTTGATTTTTCTGATGAGAAACTAATTGAGCCTCTACCTTTTTTAAAGCTTGATTATAGGCTTGAATTTCTATACTAGCATCACCAAGTTTTTCTCTTTGTTCATCATATAATTTTGTAAGTTTAGCATATGATTCCACACATTCTTTTGAACAAGATGTTACCTCAGTGTTTGAGCCTGAATTGCTGTAAGCCATCAAAGAAAAATTATCTTGCTCATCCTCTGCATGACCAGTCCAATCAACACCTTCCCCATCAAGAGTTACCAAAGCTTTAGGTTCCTCCTGTTTTCCAGGTCTCCTCCCATTATCTTTTGCTTTATATCCAGTGTTCCCTGCATCTCTTCTTCTGCTTTCTTGATTTTCTTTTGATCTGAACTCTCTAGAAAGGTGCCCTATGTTATGGCAATTGAAGCACTTAACCTTGGTCTTGTCAAATCCAACTGGTTCCTTGGCATTAAACTGCAGCCTTTTCCCTGTCTTCTTGTAAAACTTCTTCAGTCTCATGGAAATCATGGCCACTTGCCATTTCAAGTCCATCTCTTCTAAATCAAACTCATCAACCTGTTTAAGATCTTCATGATCTAATTTTAGACCACTTGATTGATTAGCAAAGAAAGAGTACTTGAGTTCATCAGTGTATGATGATGGTCCTTCTTTTTGTGAGTTATGGCCAGAAGAAGTAGAAACACCATAAGCAGTACTAACATCATTAGTACTGTTAGTGCTTTCAGAAGAAACAAATGCTACATTCCGTGTGCTAGAAGATGATATAGTAGAGCCTTTAATATCAGACTCAAAGACTCTAAGATTGTTATAAAGATCATCGAAGCTAAGAGTATATACTCCTGGCTTGGTCCTCATAATCAAGGATACTTGGGACCAAGAAGCAGGGAAAGACCTAAGAAACTTTTGATTGGCATCTTCCGTGGAGACACCTGCTCTATGAATCTCAAGTTAACTAAGAAGACTCTGAAACCTGTCATAACTGATAAGTGTTAAATTGTATACATAAAATACCCAGGATTTTGCCAATAAAAGCCAAAAATATGCCAAAAGATGGAAATATGTGTGCTTTTGTGTCTCAATGTGCAGGAAAGGATATCAAAGTCAAAAAGAGCAAAAACGAGCAAAAACCGACAAGAAATGAAGAGACAAGTACAAGGGAAATACTTGAAGCCAATATCGAAAGCCGGATCAAGACCGTGGTCGAGAAAAGACAAGAAAGTAAAGAAAAGGACAAAGGAAATGACCATTATACCCTTTGAAGAGGATGCAAAAAGACTAAAATACCCTTTGGGCCCTTTCTACACCATTCGGATCACAAAAGCCCAGTAATGAGCCCAAAATCAAAACCATTTCTTGTTTTAAAGACTACAAGGGCCGGAAATGTCAATTTTCAAACTTACTTATACACTACACGGTTGAAAAAGAAACAGGGGGACTTGTTATGCAATTAACCCAAACTTTCAAAACAAACGCGAGATAGTTTTCTTCCTAACAACTTATACTGACTTTTCCCGCCAAAAGCCTAACAAGCCCAAATCCCTCTTTTCTTCTTCCCCAGCTCTCCCTACTCTTCCCCCACCTCGTATTTACAATCTCCACGTCATTTTTATGACGTGGCAGCCATCCATTGGTCTGAACACCTCACCCATCACATCCAACGGCTAAGATTCAAGAAAAAGAGATCAACGGCTTGGAATGATTGAAGTTCTCATGTTCTCCTCACCTTCACCTATAAATAGGAACTTGTTATTCAGTTTTAGAGAGTGAGTATGAGAGATATGCATTTAGTTTTTTTGTAATTTTCTCTTTTCGCTTTACGAGTACTGTTCATCTTTTCAAATTAAGCTTTAAATTTTCAGTCGTTTTGACTTCTGTTTTCTTATCTTTACTATTCTTTCAAAGCAATAAAACCAATTGAGTGTGTTTTGTGTATCAAGTTTACATGATTATAACAATCATTTTAGCTAATAAGCTGTAATACTCTCAGTTGAGCATATTCTATTTTCTCTATTCAAAGGTTGTTCAAATTTGTTAAAAGCTATTTAATACTGTAATTTTCCTATTCTAGTTTAATAATGTTCCATTTGAGTTTTAGTATAGATTGTAGTTTGAAGTAATAAGGAGTTATAAGCAAATTTCGAGCTTGATGAGCTTATAGCTTATTGGTATTTTAAGAGGCAAGGTGCCATATAGGTTATTTGAATTTGGAAAGCCACTCACCAGAAAGAGTGCCTAGGGTCAGAGGAACAATTTCAAAGGTTTAGCTCCAAGTTTTTAATTTCAGTAGTTCATATAGCTTATTTCAATAGCTTATTGCATTATCTTATTTGTGTTTAAGCCTATCCAATATTACTTAGTTAGCTTAGAGATTCAAATGCTTTAAGCTGTTGTAGTTCGAATCCATTAAGGTTTCATTTTTTTTAAATTCTGTCATTTAGAAGGTTTAAGGCTATCTGTGTGAGTGGAAGGTAGTTTCCGTATTATTGTGAAACATGGAAGCTGAAGGTTGAATATTAAAGCAGAAAAGGGGGTATCTGTAGATTAGACTGGGGGAGAGGAGAATGAGAGCGATCGTATGTAGTGAGGGAGGAGAAGGTTTAGGTAGTTTGTTGGTATCTTAGAGGCGGGGGGAAATAGGATGGGATTTAGAAGAGCTGATTAATAAATAACAAGAAGGTGGTAGGAGGGCGGGTGTTTTTGAGGCATGAAAGAAGTGGGGGTATAGACTCTAAAAGTCAATGCCCATTAGTCTAATCCGTTAACGGTTTGAGGTTGGGTAGTGGTTTGGCTTAAGGAAAGTACGAATGTGGGTTCCAAAGTGTGTTTCAGAAGGTGTAGAGTTGGCAGTAGTTTTACGAAGATTCTATAGCTTAAAATATTTGTCTAGCACCATGGACGAGCTTGTAAAGTGTTATATAAGATAGATCTAGTAGTTGTATATCACTCGACAACATTCTGAGGTTAGAAGATCTGGTGTATGATTGTGGTAGGTTGTAGAAACTTAGTGTAGTCGGTTTATGAGTTCTAAGCTTAAGTGGGTGTTATAGGCCTGCATTATAAGAGTTAGGGCGAAATACATCGAGGCAAGTAGCAGTATTAACTCATTAATACTGGGCTGGTGATGGGCAGGAGTACAGTCTGTCTATGTGTACGTTGGTGTATAGAACTTGTATAAGGGGGGAAGTGTAGTGAGAGGAGGACTAATCATTTGAAGCGAATGTAGTATTAGTTACTACCTTATGGCTGCTATTTAAGTGATAATCTCTAACTGAGCGATTGTATTAGAGCATGTAGTACTATATGTCCTGCATGTTCTTACAAAAGTGGTATTAGCAGCAGCTGAGATTTCTTGCTTATTTCTTTTGGATTCCTATTTTCTAGTTGTTCATTCCAAAATCCTTTTATCTAGGTTTCTTTTATAATCATAGTATAGCTTATTTTCAAAATTTCAGTTTCTAAAATTTAGAGTTGAGCTAGTTAGCTTATTAGAAGTTGCTTAATAACAGTTATTAAGCTGAACCTTTACTTTTTAATAACAAATTTTCTGAATTAATCTATATCCTTTTAGCTTATTTCTTTTAATACCTTAGTAACACATCATAAAAGTTTCATGTAGTTTCTTTTGGTTTTTAATTTCATTGAGAATTAAGCAAGAAATAAGCCAGAGTTTAGAAAAGTTAAATTTTCAAAGAAATATCATAGTTTCTGTAGCTCAGTTTAAAAAGCTGAATTTCTAGCTTATTCAGTAGATAAAATGTCAATGTGCTTTTATTAAAGTTGTAGTATAAAAGCTCAGGAGTAATTTTTCTGTTTTAAGTTTTTGCTTATTTTCACTTTTGTAATAAGTTAAATTGTGCTTAAGATCTGTAGGTCTGTTTGAATACTTTTCAATAGTTAAGGGTAAATCTGTATTCATTAAGTGTAAATTTCTTTTAATTTCCCCGCCTACCCTTTACTTTCATCTTTTGCACTTTCTACCCTGTTCTTTTAGGTTAATAAAATAGTATTAATATTTTTAATATTAGGTTTAATAAAATTGAGGGTTTATATTTTTAATAAAAAAATTAGGGTTCAATTGATTAGTAAAAATAGGTCATTTTCAATCCATTAGTTTCGCACATTTTTAGTAGTTAAATATCATATTTCTTTATTTTTTCAAATTAATTTGTATTTTCTAGAATTAAAATAGGTTTAATTGGTAATTTCATTTTCTTAAGAAATCAAGAAAATAGAAAAATAGTAGAAAATCTAAATCTTTGTAATAATTTTCTTTTTCATTCTAGTATTTTTGAAAAATAGAAATAGAATTTTAGTGTTAAATTTTAGAAAAAGTGTATTTTTAGTAATTTCTTTTTCTTAAGAAATTCATAGAAAGTTCAAAAATAGTTAAAAAATTCTAATTCTTTTTCCTAAAATTTTCTTTTTAATTTTGTGATTTTTAGGTATAAAGTTTGTTAGTATTAGTGCTTTAGATTTTAAATTCTAGTTTTAGCTCACATTTTTAATTCACGTTTGTTAATTTTTCGTATTAGTTAAACGTTTTTAATTCTTTAATTGTTTCTAGTTTAATTGTGCTATTATATTCGTAGTGTAATTCAAAATTCAAAATTCAAAAATCCTTTATCCATTCTTGACTCGAATCCGAAAAAAAAAAAAAAAAAAAAAACAAAAAAAATAATTACCGAATTTCAATACACGAATTCATTGGATACGAACCGAAAGAAAATACTCCTCGGTTAAAAATAAACGTATTAGTGTTTTCCTAAGTGAGATTTTATCCTTTTATATCTCTAGTTTGAGAAGTAATTTGGAAAGATTTGTTTTTTTGTCACGGGAATTATCACTATAAATATATAAATTTGACTAGTGCTATACACACGGTACCAAATTTGGCGCCGATGCCGGGGAAACATGGAACGATTTTGAGGATATTCGTTGAAGTAGAGTTTTGAAGACCCTTCCTTTTTGGAAGTTACTTTGCTATTTTTGTATAATATATATATAAAAATACAAAACGTTCATTAATTCGATTCCTAATCGATTTAAGTAGCACCAACAGAAAAAAAATAATAAAAAAAAATAAATAATAATAAACAAATTTGGATACTAGCTATCCATCTTAAACCATTCCAATAAACAACAAAACAAATCGTGAGTTACTTGCGAGGTACGACGGACCTTTGAGTTTACAAACTATAAGGTGAGTTTAAGGAAAGGTGATAGCTACTTGCTAAGAAGTCATTGCGGCTCGCTAAGCTTTTCCGCTCACTTGTGCGTAATCTTGGAGACTTATCGTGAAGCTTGTAATTAACGGTTGCCAAAAATAATTTTTCTTTTTGATTTTCTTCCTAATAAATACTAAAAAATTGTAAATTTCCCCAAAAATAATCTTCTTAATCTCAAATTCTTCTTTTTCTTATTTTCACTAGTGCATGCGCACTCGTTCTTCCTTGGAATACACAATTCCGAGAAGACGTAATTGTCGACGTTCTCGACACCAACAAGAGGCAATCCCTCTAATTCCGGAACCCGAGATTCCAATGGCCGATGACCGACCTATGGCCGAGCAACTTCAAGCTCCCACCGGGGGGTTTGAAAGTGCTATAGTTGTACCACTCATCAATGCTCAAAATTTTGAACTAAAATCCTCTCTCATTAATCTTGTTCAAAATCAAATTTTTCGAGGAGGTAATGATGAGGAGCCTCATGCTCATATTCGTCATTTTGAGAGCATAACTAATAATCAAAGGTACCCGGATGTACCTAACACCACCATCAAACTTCTTCTCTTTCCATTTTCTCTTGACGTAATTAGAAAGAATTTTCACGGGATTTATACTATACATATATAAATTTGACTAGTGCTTACCACGCATACCAGAGGATTTGAGTGATCTTGAAAATTCTCTTCATGCAAGTCCTTCTTAAGAGTTGAATCATCATTACCCGGTGGTTACGAATCAAGAGGAGCAAGTTCATCGGT
>BQNB010126556.1:0-19584 GCA_026074375.1 Tanacetum coccineum | reverse complement strand
CTAGACAAGGCCAGTACTAACTATAGTACTACCAGACTTAACTTAGTACTGGCAGACTTAACTATGTCTACCAGACTTAAGTCTGTTTACAATAATTCGTAACATATATAATAAATATGGAAGCTTCGATTGGAAATTCTATGTATAGTATGTGGTTGGTTTTGCCATGAAATCTTCATACCGCCATTGATAACAAGACTTTCCTTCCAAACTTTCTTTGCTGCAGGTATGCCTAAACAACTTTGTTTCTTTTGCTTTTTCAGTGTGGGTGTGGTTTGAAAGGTGTAGCTATGATTGCTTGATGTTTTGTTTGTGGTTAGGGGTTATAGAAGTCAAAATTATCTATGTCTTGTGATTGACAAAAAAAAAATCTCGACCTTCTTTTGTTGCAGGTTTGTTTTATTTTTTGCAAGTTTTCTTTTATATTTGTTAAAATTGTTGCATGTTTTCTTTTATGCTTCTTCAATATATGTGTAGTTCAAAAAGTGTGGCTATGTAATATGGTTAGAATGTTTAATGTTTTCTTTGTTCTCACGGGTTAGAGAATGTTAATTAAATTGGTATGTTGTTTGGAAGGTGTGACTATGTAATTTACTTTGAGTTTTGTTGGTTTATTTGTTGAACCTTTTGGTTTGTTAGTGCATTATGTATGTTGTGTTCATGTAAGTAAGGGATTCTACTTTGTTGGTGCATTTAGTTTCTCATGTTCATCTATTTAGTGGTTATACAGTCGAAGGTTGAAAGGTGGTATTTAAGGTTGTCGATTTTTTGAACATTTAGATTCTAGTAGTTAGGTTGTTGAAGCATTTAGGTAAGTTTGTTGTGGGGTAAGTTGTTGGTTGTTAATTTTTAGAACATTTATATTTGATTAGTGACAGTGTTCAATCATTTTGGTAGATTTGTTGTGCACGCAGTTTTTATGGTTGTCAATGTGCTTTGTTTCTACCATAGTCGGCTATGGTCATGTCCCAACTGTCTAGTTGTTCTATGTTTGTTTTTTAATTTTTTCCTATGAATGTTGAATGCATTTTTGTCTCAGGGTTTTGGTTTGCCAGAGGGGCTATAAGGCAACATCGGTCGATGCACTAAAATCACTTTTTTTAACAAAATTAAAAATATGTTGCTCAACTGATGAGGTATAATTTTATACAATATACAAGGCAAGGAAACTGGGTAGTGAGATCCTACCAATTGGAGATAGATCTGCGGGTAAACGTTCAAGCCAATTGTTAGCTTGACTGCAAAGAGAGAATTGGAATAAATGCAGACGCGTTCTGTCTCTATCGACACCGTTAAGGTCAAGATAATCGGTAAATTTGAGAAAATACTTAAGGTGTTGGTTTGGATCTTCGGACCATAGTTCGTGTAATGCACATTCGTTTTGCACCAACCAAATGGTGTTGAGTCTCAGAGATGCCACATTGTCTCCTTCAGGGAGCTCAATTGTGTTTCGATAGCCCTCGTGGCTAGGTCGGGAATAATCTCCTAAGGTACATGGTTGGTTTTTGTCTCCCATTATGGTTAAAGAAAGGAAAATTACAAAACAAAGAGAATGAAGAAAGATAGACTAAAAGAAAGCTAACCTAAAAAGAAAAAGAAAAATCTCACTTGATAGGAATCTAGTGAGTAGACCTAAGCTAGATAGAATCCGAAACCTAGACTATTACCCGGTAGCGGCGCCAAAAGCTCGATGCGGATAATTGTAAATGCATAAGTTTTACAATCCTCATAGTTAGAGAACCTAATTGTTGCAGTGTAGTATAGGCAAGACTCGTGTAACTGGTCTGGGTATAGACAAGACCTAGGGATTGATCAACTCTCTAGGGGAATATGAGGGTATGTTTGAATGTATGCTACTAATATATAATAGGTGAGAGAAGTAGTATTATTGTGTTTTTATATTTTTTAGAAAGCAAGTCAAATCTAAATGTTGTGAGAGGTGGTTTTAAACTACACTAAACTAAATCTAATTATGCAAGAAAACTAAAATTAGCTGGAACTCTTATAGGTAAATAAACGTGCTGACTTAATCATGCACTACTCCCTACTTGATTGGTAAAGGTATCCTATGATAGAAATGTTGTTTGGGAATTTCTTACTGGGGTCCTAAATGACAACGATTCTATGGATTTACAAGTAACATGGTGTCCAAACATGATGTGTAATCCACGAAAAGAATTATAGCAGTAACCAAAGTGAAAGTTATGAAGTGGTATGATTACGATTATCTGGAGGAGATTGAAGTTCGAAGAGAAGATCAGCAATTATACAAATTCAAGGAAGGTGACTTCCCAAAACATCACCTGTATGATATTGAAGACTTGCTGCTTCTCTTGGTTAAAAAAACTCTCCAATCTAGAAAGAGATGTCATTTTTGACTTGGGTGTGGCATTACAGATGAGCGGGTGGAAGACCTTTAACTGGGAGTCAAAAGCTACCAAAAGAAACTCAATATCACCAAGCCAGAGACATTCAAGTCTGACATCTCAAACAGAAATCCATACACTGCATACAAGAAACCTTAAGGAATTATCTATGAAGACAAGTACAAAAGAAACAGGTTGATGCGCACAGATGCACTCTACAGGTTCAGTGACGGGATGCTCACATCTGTTAGATCCGTTCTTCATGATTATACTTCAAACTTGAGGATGGATTACTTGCCGAAGAGAAGATGGAGTAGTTTAGACACAAAAGAGGTCTCACATCATGATCAAGGCTATCGATCAGCTGCTGCTAGAAAGAAGGTTAATGAGGAGCTTGGAAAAGTTCGTTGGTGGGAGAGATTACGGGGAAGACCTATGACTACTTCAACGAACCATATGATTCTGTCATATGTTGTTCTTATCATTCAGGTCAAACCTCGTAAACAATAAATGTAACACCCTCATTTCAGCGTCATGTCAGCGGAAGAGTCAAATGGTGTTACGTCATAGCACAATAACTCAAATCATAGAGAACGACTCAAAAAGAGACGTTTTAAGAAAATCTCATTCATTCGAATAATAAAAGTTTACATCACGGTCCCAAATAAGTTTTACAACATCATACAACGTTTTACAAAACATTTTCGAATGAATAATTATTTAGCGGGCCTTCATATCTCCATTAATCCGAATTCCTTCAAGTACCTGAGATAAAACATGCTAAAACGTCAACAATAATGTTGAGTGAATTCATAGAGTTTATATATATATACAATAAAATTTTCTGAACACAAGTATCATTTTTCAAAATTATCAGGATATAACGATGTGGATCAAACAACGTTATAGGCGGATTATTATAAGCCTCATGACATCGAACCTTACCATATATTCAATATAATGCCCACTATACACCCTCGCTATGAGTGTATCTTATTCTCTATACAATGCATCCGTGGTGTTATGTTCCCAACACAAGACGATAGCTAGTCGTCACGGATCGGAGGTGGTAATCTCCAAATAGTACTATTTCATGTATAAGCGTATGCCTTATTCCCGGCAATTAACAATTCATGATATTTCCGCGGGACTTTTTATTTAGCGAGTTAAAGCTAACTTATAATAATCAAGGCTACTAGCATACATTCGGGTCCCTTGTGTTCTATTTTAAAAACAAGCATGTTATCTCCCTCGCGGGTTTATAAAACAATTTAAATAAAAATGCGAGGCTATGAACTCACCGTAAGAACAAGTAAATCAGAAATATTATGAGTCTTGAGCGAGCGGGAAGTACTCCTAAGCACCTCCTAAAAGACGTGACGCGATTTAGTACGTAGAAAGTGACAATACGTAGAAATTAAACATGTGATCATGAGATGTGTTTCCGAGATAAGTATGGCATTTCACTAGAACTTACCCAAGTCCTTTTTAATCCCAAAATGACATGTGACCTGGTCTTATAGTCAAATGAACATCTACCAAGTTTCGGCTTCTAACTTTTATTTTATCCCGGTGTACTATACGTTTTACAATTTTTAGACTAGACGTAAAAACTAGGTTTCTGAATTTAACTTGACTTCATGGACTCATATCTCCTAGCTCACAAATGTTCTATAGATGAGGCTTTCACCCCTGGAAAGCTATTTGAGTCTAGTTTCCAGAAATGCAAGTCTCACAATTTACAAAATTTCGTAACTATGTGAAAAGACCATTTTACCCCTGGTTGTCCAAAACAGAAAGTTAGCAAAATTTTTACCCTTTACTAAAATGGCCATAAATCCCAAACCAAGATAGCAATAAAGGTGAGGTCAAAGGCTATGGTTTCCTTATGATGTCTACTACTGTCCCAATCAAAAAGATCTATTATTTTATGGCAAAAATTTGGAGTTTAACTCGTATTCTAAACACATGTCCAGAATTGACCTATTTTCGTATTTTGACCATATCTCCCTCATCCGGAGGAGTTGGTTGAGCATCCAACTATCTCATATAGCTGAGACATATATCTAACCACCTATGAATTTTAATCACAGACCCCAAGCTAAATTTTTAGAGTTATGGTACGTTTTAGCTACTGTTTTCAAAACAGTCCCCATATTTCAACACAAAACCTTTTTAAACATCATTTTAATTACCTAAGACCTAACCTAATGCCATAACCAATCCAAAACACCCTCAAGATCAACATCATATATATATTTACAGAATCTAAACATCCATTTTCATGGATTAAAATCAAAGAAATCAAGAAATAAAAAGAAGTAGAACAAATAAAAGAAGATTAGGCTTACAAAAGTGAAGATTTGGACTAGTGAATCAAACAAAACCCTCCTTTCTTGTGTTGGCTGAATTAGAACCAATGTAACACAAGATTAGCACTCTTCTAACCTTCTTCTTATGATGATAATACTCTTCTAACCAAAACCCAATCAAAACCCTCAAGAAAACTCAAGAAAACAAGCCCCAAACACCTTCAAATCTTCATGAAATTACACCAAACTTTGCAAGAGGCTTAAGGATGGTGTTAATATGGATAAAAGGAGTATAAAATTTTTGTGTGATGGTGGTGGTGGTGAGGCTAGATTCGGCAGAAATGGGGAGGAAGAAGAGAGGAGAGAAAATTTTGAAATCTTGAAAAGTGAAGAGTTTGCATGTGTTGGAAAATGAGAGTATGATTGTTTATAGATTAATGAAATATGATGTTGTGTGTGGGTAAGGAGAACCGGCCTAGGGCCTTGGGTGATGCAAAGATATAATTTTTTTTTGATTTTGATTTTATAAGTTTATTTAAAGTATTGTGTAAAGTTAAATTAAGAAAAGGTATAGTTTAAAGGTAAAAACGCGAGTTTTAGCAAGAATTTTCGTAAACGCGAAACACAACGGAAAAATGTAAATGATGAAAATTATAATCATCGATGCTTAACGTAGGATTCGCCGATTCTTTGTAAACGTCGCGTAAATTACAATCGTAAACCCTAATTTCTTCCGGTTTTGTCGTGAGTTCATATTCCAACATAAAAATGAAAATTATATTTAATACTCGAGAATAAAATAACGACCTGAATTTGACGGATTGTCACATTCTTCTTTTGACGATTGTTAGTTGTAATTAACCAAGTTCTTTGCACGTTAAGTCCTTCCTTCTACATTTGGTCCTGAAACAATATTTACATAACAAACGACCCATTCTTTGCAATATTTATTGCGTTAGTACATATATTTCTCGCATTTCTAAGGGATATTTTATGTATATTTGGAGCGTTATCATACTTTAAGAGTATCGTATTATTATTAATAATATTGAAGCTTATTTGTTTTGAATTACTTTTTCATTGATAAATCTTCTTAATATTAAAGATTAGATTCCGCATAATCTTTAATACATTCAAACAAAGAATTTACTTTAATTTTGTTAGATTTATCCAATATAACTAAACCTTAAATTAGCATAAGGAATTCGATCTATTAAAGTGGGATCAACATCTAGGAATCCTTCATATAGCTGCATTATAGGGTTTAAGTGTTTTATTACGTAAGTATTATATTTTCCCGCTTATCCGAAAGCTTTAATTATTCTATTTTTGTCTAATATTATCTAATATAATATATACTAATACCTTATTATTATTTTAGTTATGTCTCCCCCTACCCATGAGAAATTCCGTTGGGGAATGGTTGTCCCAACTCGACTTAAGTGCTATACGGATCCATCGACAGGACTTAGAATGAAACGAATGAACCGCAAATGCCGAATACCCATTGATCTTCATCCGTGCCGAGTTGAGGAAAAGTTGATTATGAGAAAATTGGAAGGAAAATGGATCAGGAAGAAGGAAATGAAAATGATTTCAAAGGATGGCACAATCTCTGAATTCCTTGGATACACATCATCTAAGGATGAAGAGGATAAAGAAGAGGAGGAAGACGAGGATGAAGAAGAGGAGGAAGGAGGCGTCAGAAATAGGATCAAACTCTGAGCCTCCAGGTTAAGCAGCAATTGATAATGAAGTAGAGTCAGATCTCGAGTCCACAGCAAGGAGTGAACCCAAGTGTAAGGAGATGGAAGATACTTATGAGAGTGGCGTTCGACCCAAACCAGATTCATTTTAGCTATTCCTGCCATTGTGTTACCCGACTATCCATCTCGTTTCATGTTTTGAAAAAATTTAGTTACTTTTTCTATGATTGGAGCCATGTTTAGGAATGTTACTTTTGACTTTTGGATTTTCAAGTATTTTAATATTATGAATTAAGTATTTGTTGGATTATTTCCTTGCGTGATGAGTTGAATGATTTGAATGATATGTTATGTGGTGGGTCAACCTTAAGAAGTATCATCATAGGAGGGAGTACATTTGTGAAATGGGGCATCTATAATAATGGTGGCCAACATAATTATACATGCGCCACAACACAAGTGGACTTGCAAGTATGATTACCTAGATTAATGTTGACATGTTATATGTTGGTTATTCTTGTATGTATATGGTATTGGAAATGCTTATTATATCGTCTAATGTATATAAATTTTTCCCTTTTTTAGAATTGGTTCCATCCCGATGAAGCGGCCCTAACAATGATGTGAACCTTGACATTGCTGCTATCATCGCGCAACAATTGCAAACCATCCTTCCTCAAATCATCACCCAAGTAACCAATAATGTGAACAATGAAAATTCTAATGGTGGAAATGGAGGGAATGGAGGGAAGGGTGGAAACAATGGATGTTCTTATAAGACATTCTTGGCTTGTAATCCCCGAGACTATGATGGGAAGGGTGGTGCGGTAGCACTTACTAAATGGATTGAGAAAATGGAGTATGTGATAGAAAATAGTGGTTATGCGGAAAATCAAAAGGTGAAGTATGCTGCAAGTTCATTCATAAATAAGGCCTTGACTTGTTGGAATACCCAGGTTCAAATAAGGGGTCGTGAGGCTACTATAGGTATGTCATGGGTTGACTTCAAGGCGTTGCTTGTGGAAGAGTTTTGTCCAAGTAACGAAATGGAGAACTTGGAGAGTAAATTCTGGAATCATACTATGGTTGGGGCTAATCATGTAGTGTATACTGATCGGTTCCATGAATTGGCCAAATTAGTTCCACACTTGGTAACTCCCAAGTCGAAGTGCATTGGAAGGTATATAAATGGATTGGCACCTCAAATTCGTGGAATGCTTCGAGCAACTAAACAAACCACGATACAGAGTGCTATTCTTAAGGATGGGATACTTACTGATGAAGCGGTCCATTGTGGTACATTGACAAGGAGTAGTGAGAAAAGAAAGGAAGTGGAAGAAACAAGTAAACAAGGAGATTCATGGAAAGATAATAAGAAGGCAAAATTGGGAAAAGGATTTATGGCGACAACCTCTCCTAGAAATGAAAATGTCATATCATATTCTAAGTATGCTAAGTGTTCTACTTCTCATCCAGAAGGTGGACTTTGTAGGTTGAGTTATAACTGTTAGAAACCGAGTCACTTTTCCAGAGATTATCGGGCACCGGTTTGGCAGGTGGCACCAGTTAGTGCTGTCAGGATGGAAAATAATCAAAGGGTTTGTTATGAATGTAGGAGCTCTGAACATCTTCGCAATACTTGTCCTAAGTTGAACCGATCACCTGGTCAAGCAAGAAACCGTCTAGCTTTGAAGGGCAACCGAAATACCCAAAACAATAGGAATCAAGCTAGAGGAAGGGCCTTCAGTGTGAATGCAGTCGATGCCCTGCAGGATCCTAATGTTGTGACGGGTACTTTCTCTTTAAACAATCACTTTGCTACTGTACTTTGATTCTAGAGCTGATTTTAGTTATATTTCTACTAAGTTTGTGCCCTTACTAAATGTGAAACCTAGTATTTTAAGCCCTGGATACATATTAGAAGTAGCTAATGGTAAGAATAAGAAGTTGATAGGATTATCCTTGACACAAACTAGAACTAGGAAATTCCTTGTTCACTATAGATTTGATACCATTGGGTCATGGAAGTTTTGATGTGATTGTGGGGATGGATTGGTTATCTAAGAATAAGGCTGAGATAGTGTGTCATGAGAAGGTGGTTAGGATACTGTTGGAAGGTGGTAAGATACATCGTGCTCAAGGGGAATGTACATTAGGTGGCACGAAAACACTAATGAGCACGAAGGCAAAGGAACCAGAGTTGAGTGATATTCCTATTCTATGAGATTTCATTGATGTATTTCTTGAAGACTTGTCAGTATTACCACCGCAACAACAAGTTGAGTTTCATATAAATTTAATCCCTGGAGCGACGCCGGTTGCGAAGTCTCCATATCGTCTAGCATCCTCGGAAATGCAAGAGTTGTTTGAACAACTTCAATAATTCCAAGATAAGGGTTTTATTCGGCCAAGTCATTCTCCATGGGGAGCTTGGGTGTTATTTTTTAAGAACAAGTTGACCGTCAAGAACCGTTACCCTCTCCCTAGGATCGATGTCTTATTAGATCAATTGCAATGAGCGCGTTACTTCTCTAAGATAGATCTTCGGTCGGGTTATCATCAGCTTAGAGAGCAAGAGGATGATATGCCAAAGACTACGTTCAGAACCTGATACAGACACTTTGAGTTTACGGTTATGCCTTTTGGGTTAACCAATGTACCAGCGGTCTTTATGGACTTAATGAACTGGGTTTTCAAACCGTACTTAGATAAGTTTGTCATCGTATTCATTGATGATATCTTGATCTACTCAAAGACTAAGGAGGATCATGAGGTTCATTTGAAGTTGGTGTTGGAGCTACTAAAGAAGGAGAGGTTGTATGCTAAGTTTTCCAAGTGCGAGTTCTGGTTGCAGGAAGTGCATTTCCTCGATCATGTGGTTTATCATAACGGTATTCATGTGGACCCAAGTAAGATCGAGGTAGTAAAGAACTGGAAAGATCTTATAACGCCTTCCGAGATACGATCATTTTTGGGGTTAGCTAGGTACTACAAACGTTTTATCGCGAACTTATCTAAGATTGCAAAACCTCTTACTTTGTTGACTCAAAAAAACAAGAAGTATGAGTGGGGCGCAGAGCAGGAAGAGGCTTTCTAGACTTTGAAAGATAATTTTTGTAATGCTCCAATACTGTCGTTGCCTGATGGAATTGAAGATTTTGTAGTATACTAAGACGCGTCGAATCAAGGGTTTGGTTGTGTACTCATGCAAAGAGGCAAGGTAATCACCTATGCATCACGACAATTGAAGATCCATGAGAAAAATTATACAACACATGACCTAGAGTTGGGAGCAGTAGTGTTTGATCTTAAGACTTGGAGGCATTACTTGTACAGAATGAAGAGTGTCACTTATATGGATCATAAGAGTCTTAAACACATATTCGATCAGAAGGAGTTGAATATGCGTCAAATGAGGTGGATTGAGTTATTCAACGACTATGAGTGTGAGATTCGTTATCATCCTGGTAAGGCTAATGTAGTAGCTGATGCCTTAAGTAGAAAAGAGTAGGTGAAACCTAGACGTGTATGAGAAATGGCTATGACTATTCAGTTTGGAGTTAAAATAATGATATTGGCATCCCAGAGTGAGGCATTTAAGGAAGAGAATGTGCCAGCAAAAAGATTACACGGACTAGACCAACAAATGAAAAGGAAAGAAGATGAGAGCTTGTACTTTATAGACCATATATGGGTTCTGTTAGTGGGAGGTGTAAGAACCATAATCATAGACAATGCTCATAAGACTAGGTACTTTGTGCATCCGGGAATGGATAAGATGTACTATGATCTTTGAGATATGTATTAGTGGCCGGGTATGAAGATGGATATCGCTACGTATGTTAGCAAATGTTTAACTTATTCAAAAGTGAAAGTCGAGCATTAAAGGCCTTGGGTCGATTGCAACAACCTAAGATACCCGAGTGCAAATAGGATAATATCACTATGGATTTTATCACGAAGTTACCTAGAACGAAGAGTGGGCATGATACTATATGGGTAATAGCCGACAGACTGACCAAGTTAGCTCATTTTCTAGCGACGCGTGAGGATTACAGTATGGAGATGTTGGCAAGGTTGTACATTGATGAGATTGTCGCACGACATTGAGTGCCTATGTCGATTACTTCGGATCGAGATGGACGGTTTACATCACGTTTCTAGCAAACATTATAGAAAGCTTTAGGGACGCGATTGGATATGAGTACGGTTTATCATCCTCAGACGGATGGACAAAGCGAGCGTATAATTCAGACATTGGAAGATATGTTAAGAGCATGTGTAATCGACTTTGGCGGCAGTTGGGATGTTCACCTACCATTAGCAGAATTTTATTATAATAATAGTTATCATTCGAGTATTCGATGTGCTTCGTTTGAAGCACTATATGGAAGGAAGTGTAGGTCGCCCATTCTGTAGGCTAAAATTTGAAAAAGCAGGTTAATTGGACCGGAATTAGTGCAAGAGACGACTAATAAAGTAGTCTTGATAAAAGAAAAGCTCAAAGTGGCAAGAGATTTGACAAAACTCTTTGTTTTGTTGAGGAACCCATAGAAATTATGGATCGTGGGGTTAAGAGTTTGAAACGTAGTAAGATTTCTATCGTTAAGGTTCGTTGGAATTCAAAGCGCGGCCCTGAGTTCACGTGGGAACGTGAGGACCATATGAAAGCTAAGTATCCCCGATTGTTTGTTGACTGTGCTGTTGAACATACTAGTTAAATTTCGGGACAAAATTTCCTAAAGGAGGGGATATTGTGACAACCGAGACTTGAGCAGGTTAGTCAAACCGTTAGAGTTGACTAAAGTATTTATATGTGTTATAATTGTGTGCTTATGTGATCATATATGAGTATTTGATATCAATCCGTGATGCGTGTTCATCTATTAGTGATTGAATTGTGGTTTTGGTAGCTATTTCATTTCGTTCACATTTTGTGACAATGGAAATGATAGCATGATTTTATGCGTTATCGTGTAATTTGGTAAATAATTGATATATGAGCGTAAGAGTATATAATATATTCCTAGGATTGAGTTAAGTCTAGTATTTAAATTAATTAAGCGTAGGTTTTTCTAAATTAGGAAAGTAATTTATAAAATGATATTTATAAATAGTAAGTTTAAAACTAGTTTTTATTTAAAATGTTTGCAAAATTAATAAATGGTTTTTATAAAAATAAGAAATTAAGGGGGTAAATATGTATTTAATAATAATAAAAAAAATAAAAAAATAAAGGGGTGTTTATTCGACCGGTTATACAAAAAAAGGAAATAAAATTTGAGTGCAACAAGGATTCTAGAGAGTATAAATACAAAACTAAGGAAAACCTTAAAACACTTTTCTTTCCCTCTTTGTTTGTTCGGCCGAATCCCTCAAGAAAGAAAAAAAATAGTTTTTTAACAAGAACCAAGGTGGTGATTCAAGTGGTATCGAGTAAAGGTTTAGGTATGATCTTAATTAAGTTTTTGTTTAATATTTTTTATAAATAGTTACTTTAATTGATGGAAAAATTAGGGTTCATAAATTTTCTGAAAATTAATGCTAAAAAACTATATGGGAGTGTTCGGGATTAGATTTAGAGCATGTGGGTGTAAACCGTTTAGGTTAGATCGCGTTAAATTGAAAGTTAGTGTTTGGCAGAATTTTTGGTCATGTTGATGGAATGATATCTCAATGATAAAAATGAATTTTGGGATGAATCTTGTGCCTAAATTGAAGTTCATAGAGTCTTGTTTTCAAAAAGTCCAACCCTAAAAGGTTTGAGGTCGGGAAGTTTATCAAATAATTTTTGCATCAAAAGTTGTCGAAACAGTAAATTCGGGTCAGATTTAGGTCTGATTTCAAGGAGTAAAACCCCTACTTAAAATGTGAGTCATAGCTTGGGAAAAATTAGAGGTCAGATTTTATGTGTCTATAACTCCGGCTCAAAGCACAAGTCCTAAATCATTTTCAAAGTATTTTTGGTGTGCGTTCAGATCCGAATTTGAGTACTTTGTGATGTTGAATTTTTAAAAAATAGTTAGGCTTAATATTATTTTTTCTAAAAAAATAACAGTAGTTCATAACCTAATGGGAAGGTAGGGAAGAAAGGGGAAAAGTCAATTTAGTGATTTAGTATTTTATTTGTGGTCATAAAGTCACTATAAAATTCTGCCGAAAAACTAGAAAACTTAAATAAATGAATTAAGGGTATTAGAGTATAAGTGAGATACAAGAAGTATGGTAAATGGTTTATAAATATATTATAAACATAGAAGTCCATCAATTGATTGTTACATCGTCTTGGGCAATTAGCCTAATCGCGTGTAACATGGGTTTTATTTATGTTTAGTTGATTTCAAGGATATTGTGAAGTAGCTGTGCATAAGGTGAGTTTCATAGTCCTATTTTTC
This sequence comes from Tanacetum coccineum, assembly GCA_026074375.1. NCBI lineage: Eukaryota > Viridiplantae > Streptophyta > Magnoliopsida > Asterales > Asteraceae > Tanacetum > Tanacetum coccineum. Next base: position 6,805 of record BQNB010126556.1, on the reverse strand, counting down.
TGTTTTTAAATTGGGATATAAATGATGCAAATTTTTTGAAATGTTTCATTGCTGTGATTATGTGTTTTAAATTGCGTATAGACATTACATGACTATTATATGAATATGTGATACATGTGTTATTTAGGATCGAATGAGTACGCCTACTCAGTGAGATTGTGATATTGATTTGGGATCGGATGCATACGCCTACTCAATGGGAGCGGATGGGTATGCCTATCCAATGTGATATGATGTGTGATACATTCTGGATGCGCTTGGTTGCTTAAAGTGCTAGCTATTCTAAGCCTGAATGGGAAATTAAGAATGTGAATATGTTGATTTGATATTGGTTGCATGCTAGCATAGGTTCATGATAGTTCATTATTGTCCAACTTTGTTTTGATAATCAAAGTAAAAGCAAGTGGTATTGCGTGTCTAAACCTATGAATCTCACCAACATTATTGTTGACATTTTAAGCATCATTTTAAGGTGAGCATTATGAGAAAAGTGAAGTTAGGAAGATTGGCTAGTAAGACCGTAGGCTTACATGCAGAGTTTCCCTAGTTTTCATTTTGTAATTATTCTAAATTGATTCTATGATTGTTTTAGGTTTTGGATTTTTCATTGTGTCTTTGTAATGGAGTAACACTTTTACCTTAATACAAGACATCTTTTTCTTATGTTTGGTATTGTCATGACACTTTGTGTCCATATTAGCTTTGATTAATGCATCGTAGTTTCTCTATTGTTGACACCATTGTGTTGTGATGATACCCATGATGTTACGCCTCGCGTTTCCGCCTTGGCGGGGTGTGACAGATTGGTATCAAAGCCTTTGGTTATAGAGAAGTAGGTGGTTGAACCTATAGTATAACCTAGGAGTCCTTCATATAGTTGCATTATAAGGTTTAAGTATTTTATTACGTAAGTATTATATTTTCCTGCTTATCCGAAAGCTTAAATTATTCTATTTTTGTCTACTATTATCTAATATAATATATACTAATACCTTATTATTATTTTAGTTATGTCTCCCCCTACCCGTAAGATATTTCGTTGGGGAATCATTGTCCCAACTCGACTTAAGTTCTATACGGATCCAATGACAGGACTTAGAATGAAACGGACGAACCACAAACGCTGAATACCCATTGATCTGTATCCGTGTTGTGTTGAGGAAAAGTTGATTATGAGAAAATTGGAAGGAAAATGGATCATGAAGAAGGAAATGAGAATGATTTCAAAGGATGGCACAATCTCTGAATTCCCTGGATACACATCATCTTAGGAAGAAGAGGATGAAGAAGAGGAGGAAGAAGAGGATGAAGAAGAGGAGGAAGAAGAGGAAGAGGAAGAGTTAGAAAAGAAGAGATCAAATGAGGCGTCAGAAATGGGGTCAAAATCTAAGCCTCCAGGTTATGCAGCAATTGATAATGAAGTAGAGTCAGATCTCGAGTCCACAGCAAGGAGTGAACCCAAGTGTAAGGAGATGGAAGATACTTGTGAGAGTGGTGTTCGATCCAAACTATATTCATTTTAGCTATTCTTGCCATTGTATTACCCGACTATCCATCTCGTTTCATGTTTTAAAAAATTTAGTTCGTTTTTGTATGACTGGAGCCATGTTTAGGAATGTTACTTTTGACTTTTGGATATTCAAGTATTTTAATATTATGAATTAAGTATTTGTTGGATTATTTCCATGCGTGATGAGTTGAATGATTTGAATTATGTGTTATGTGGTGTGTCAACCTTAAGAAGTATCGTCGTAGGAGGGAGTACATTTGTGATAGGGGACATCTATAATAATGGTGGCCAACATAATTATACATGCGCCACAACACAAGTGGACTTGCAAGTATGATTACATGGATTAATGTTAACACGTTATATGTTGCTTATTCTTGTATGTATATGGTAATGTATAGAGTATGATAAGGTTATAGGATTGGAAATCCTTATTATATCATTTAATGTATATAAATTTTTATCTTTTATGGAATTGGCTCCATCCTGACGAAGCGGCCCTAGCAACGATGACAACCCCGACATTGCTGCTATCATCGCGCAACAATTGCAAACCATCCTTCCTCAAATCGTCACCCAAGTAACCAATAATGTGAACAACGCAAATGCTAATGGTGGAAATGGTGGAAATGGAAGGAATGGTGGAAACAATAGATGTTCTTATAAGACATTCTTGACTTATAATCCCCGAGACTATGATGGGAAGGGTGGTGCGGTAGCACTTAGTAGATGGATTGAGAAAATAGAGTCTGTGATAGAAAATAATAGATGTGTGGAAAATCAAAAGGTGAAGTATGTTGCATGTTTGTTCATAAATAAGGCCTTGACTTGGTGGAATACCTAGGTTCAGGCAAGGGGTCGTGAGGCTGCTATAGGTATGTCATTGGTTGACCTTAAGGCATTGCTTATAGAAGAGTTTTGTCCAAGTAACGAAATGGAGAAGTTGGAGAGTGAATTCCAGAATCATACTATGGTTGGGGCTAATCATGTAGGGTATACTGATCGGTTCCATGAATTGGTCAAAATAGTTCCACACTTGGTAAATCTTGAGTCGAAGCACATTAGAAGGTATATAAACGAATTGGCACCTCAAATTTGTGGAATGCTTCGAGCAACTCAACCAACCACGATACAGAGTGCTATTCTTAAGGATGGGATACTTACTGATGAAGCGGTCCGTTGTGGTACATTGACAAGGAATAGTGAGAAAAGAAAGGAAGTGGAAGAAACTAGTAAACAAGGAGGTTCATGGAAAGATAATAAGAAGGCAAAAGTGGGAAAAGGATTTATGGCGACAACCGCTCCTAGAAATGAAAATGTGGGATCATATTCTAAGTGTGCTAAGTGTTCTACTTCTCATCCAGAAGGTGGACTTTGTAGGTTGTGTTATAACTGTCAGAAACCATGTCACTTTGCCAGAGATTGTCGGGCGCCGGTTAGGCAGGTGGCGCCAGTTAGTGCTGTCAGGATGGAAAATAATCAAAGGGTTTGTTATTAATGTGGGAGCTCTAAACATCTTCGCAATACTTGTCCTAAGTTGAATCGAGCACCTGGTTAAGCAGGAAATCATCTAGCTTTAGAGGGAAACCGAAATACCCAGAACAATGGGAATCAAGCCAGAGGAAGGGCCTTCAGTGTGAATACAGTTGATGCCCTGCAGGATCCTAACGTTGTGACGGGTACTTTCTCTTTAAACGATTACTTTGCTACTGTAATTTTTGATTCTAGAGCTGATTTTAGTTTTATTTCCACTAAGTTTGCGCCCTTACTAAATGTGGAACCTAGTATTGTAAGCCATGGATACGTAATAGAAATAGCTATAGCTATGAAAGAAGAAGTTGATAGGATTATCCGGTGACTGCAAACTAGAACTAGGAAATTCCTTGTTCACTATAGATTTGATACCATTGGGTCATGGATGTTTTGATGTGATTGTGGGGATGGATTGGTTATCAAAGAATAAGGCAGAGATAGTGTGTCATGAGAAGTTGGTTAGAATACCGTTGGAAGGTGGTGAGATACTTCGTGTTCAAGGGGAACGTACTTTAGGAGGCACGAAAACACTAATGAGCACGAAGGCAGAGGAACCGGAGTTGAGTGATATACCTATTGTACGAGATTTCATTGATGTATTTATGAAAGACTTGTCAAGATTACCACTGCAACGACAAGTTGGTTTTGTATAGATTTAATACCTGGAGCGACGCTATTTGCGAAGTCTCCATATCATCTAGCACCCTCGAAAATGCAAGAGTTGTCTGAACTACTTCAAGAATTGCAAGATAAGGGTTTTATTCGGCCAAGTTATTCTCCATGGGGAGCCCAGGTGTTATTTTTTACGAAGAAGGATGGTTTAATGCGCATGTGTATAGACTATCGCGAATTGAACAAGTTGACCATCAAGAACCGTTACCCTCTCCCTAGGATCAACGACTTATTTGATCAATTTCAAAGAGCGCGTTATTTCTCTAAGATAGATCTTCAGTCGGGTTATCATCAGCTTAGAGTGCATGAAGATGATATCCCAAAGACTGCGTTCAGAACGCGATACGGACAATTTGAGTTTACGGTTATGCCTTTTGGGTTAACCAATGCACCAACGGTCTTCATGGACTTAATGAATAGGGTTTGCAAACCGTACTTGGATAAGTTTTTCATCGTATTCATTGATGATATCTTGATCTACTCAAAGACTAAGGAGGATCATGAGGTTCATTTAAAGTTGGTGTTGGAGCTGCTGAAGAAGGAGAGGTTGTATGCTAAGTTTTCCAAGTGCGAGTTCTGGTTGCAAGAAGTGCATTTCCTTAGTCATGTGGTTAATCATAACGATATTCATGTGGACCCAAGTAAGATCGAGGCATTAAAGAACTAAAAAGCTCCTACAACACCGTTTGAGATACGATTATTTTTGGGTTAGCTGGGTACTACCGACGTTTTATCACAAACTTATCTAAGATTACAAAACCCCTTACTTCGTTGACTCAGAAAAACAAGCAGGAAGAGGCTTTCTAGACTTTGAAAGATAATTTGTGTAATGCTCTAATACTGTCGTTGCTTGATGGAATTGAAAATTTTGTAGTATACTATGATGCGCCGAATCAAGGGTTAGGTTGTGTACCCAGGCAATGAGGCAAGGTAATCGCCTATGCATCACGACAATTGAAGATCCATGAGAAGAACTATACAACACACGACCTAAAGTTGGTAGTAGTAGTGTTTGTTCATAAGACTTTGAGTCATTACTAGTACGGAATGAAGAGTGTCATTCATATGGATGATAAGAGTCATCAACACACATTCGATCAGAAGGAGTTGAATATGTGTCAAAGGAGGTAGATTGAGTTATTCAGCGACTATGAGTGTGAGATTCGTTATCACCCAAGTAAGGCTAATGTAGTAGCTAATGCTTTAAGTAGAAAAGAGCTAGTGAAACCTAAACGTGTACGAGAAATAGCTATGACCATTCAGTCCAGAGTTAAAAGAATGATACTGGCAGACCAGAGTGAGGCCTTCAAGGAAGATAATGTGCCAGCATAAAGATTACACAGACTAGACCAACAAATGGAAAGGAAAGAAGATGAGAGCTTATACTTTATGGACCATATATGGGTTCCGTTAGTGGGAGGTGTAAGAACCATAATCATGGACGAAGCTCATAAGACTAAGTACTCTGTGCATCCGGGAGCGAATAAGATGTACTATGATCTTCGGGATATGTATTTGTGACCAGGTATGAAGAGGGATATCCCTACGTATGTTAGCAAATGTTTAACTTGTCCAAAAGTAAAAGCCGAGCATCAAAGGCCTTCAGGTCTATTGCAACAACCTGAGATACTCGAGTGGAAATGGGATAATATCACTAAAGATTTTATCATGAAGTTACCTAGAATGAAGAGTGGGCATGATACTATATGGGTAATAGTCGACAGACTAACCAAATCAGCTCATTTTCTAGCGACATATGAGGATTACAGTATGGAGAAGTTGGCAAGGTTGTACATTGATGAGATCTTCGCACGACATGGAGTGCCTGTGTCGATTATTTCAGATCGAGATGGACGGTTTGAAGCATTGAATGGAAGGAAGTGTAGGTCACCTACCGTTAGCGGAATTTTCTTATAATAATAGTTATCATTCGAGTATTCGATGTGCTCCATTTAAAGCACTGAATGGAAGGAAGTGTAGGTCGCCTGTTCTGTGGGCTAAAATTGGAGAAAGCAGGTTAATTGGACCAGAATTAGTGCAAGAGACGACTGATAAGGTAGTCTTGATAGAGGAAAAGCTCAAAGCGGCAAGAGATCGTCAAAAGAGCTATGCTGATAATAGGCACACGCCACTAGAGTTTAAGGTTAAGGATTAAGTGTTACTAAAGGTGTCGCCTTAGAAAGGCGTGATACGTTTTGGGAAGAAAGGTAAGTTGGCACCGAGGTATGTAAGACCATTTGAAATTCTTGAAAAGATTGGGCCTATAGCTTATCGATTAAGATTGCTTGAGGAATTGAGTAGCGTGCGCAACATATTTCAGTTTCGGGATGAAACTTTCTTAAGGAGGGAATACTGTGTCACTAGATGAGATTAAGATTGACAAAACCCTTCATTTTGTTGAGGAACTCGTAGAAATTATGGATCGCAAGGTTAAGAGTTTGAAACGTGGTAAGATTCTAATTGTTAAGGTTCTTTGGAGTTCAAAGCATGGCCCTGAGTTCACGCAGAAACGTGAGGACCATATGAAGGCTAAGTATCCTCGATTGTTTGTTGATCGTGCTATTGAACCTACTAGTTTAGTTTTAGGACGAAACTTTCTAAAGGAGGGGATACTGTGACAACCGAGACTTGAGCAGGTTACTCAAACCATTAGAGTTGACTAAACTATTATTATGAGTTATAATTGTGTGCTTATGTGATCTTATATGAGTATTTGATATCAATCCGTGATGCGTGTTCATCTATTAGTGATTGAGTTGTGGTTTTGGTAGCTATTTCATTTTTTCCACATTTTGCGACATTAGAAATGATAACATGATTCTATGCGTTATTATGAAATTTGGTAAATAATTGATATATGAGCGTAAGAGTATATAATGTATTCCTAGGAATGAATTAGGTCTAGTATTTAAATTAATTAAGCGTATGCTTTTCTAAATTAGGAAAGTAATTTATAAAATGAAATTTATAAATAATAAGTTTAAAGCTAGTTTTTATTTAAAAGGTTTGCAAAAAATTAATAAATGGTTTTTATAAAAATAAGAAAATAAGAAGATTAATATGTAATTAATAGTAATAAAAAAATAAAAA
>BQNB010126555.1:10000-19584 GCA_026074375.1 Tanacetum coccineum | reverse complement strand
CTCATTGTAATTAGGGGTTTCCGCAACAACAGTTAGCTCAAAATCATCATGAGATATATTCATTGATGGTGGCGATGAACACATGCATTAATATGCTAATTAGAATGTGAAGAGTATATGTAAAAGTCAAACGGGTCAAAATAAAAGGTACACTAGAAGAGGAATGGGTCAAATGGATCAAACGAGTCAAAAACTACGAAAAGTCTATTTTGGTAGTATATGACTTCCAAAACCTTCTATCAAGGAAGTACAATATTGTTATAGTGATATACTTATACTAATTTGCGGGTTAATAAAGTTAACATACCTGTTTTGGGTCTCCAAATCAATATAAGCTACACTAGTGTTTTTGTCGCTCTTGTTGGCTGTCCTTTCTTTCGGACCTTTAGATTCTGTTTTGACGAGGGAGCAGTCATACTTTTTTGTCAGAACTGACCACTTGTCTATTTTAGTTACTACTTGAGGTGCTGCAACACCAGTTGACCCTTTTGAGTTGATTTTAGTTACTTTGGAGTTCTTCATTTCTGTAAACCAGTTTTTTGACTCCTCCACATCAATGGGTTTGACATCAACCGGCTGTGTAGAACTTGCTTTGCTCTTGACCTATTCTTCCATTGTTTTACATAATGAGCAAACATGGCACTAATTGAAGTAAGACAAAATGAAGCATAGATTGTTAAGAAAAATATATATAGATTGAGAAGAACCTTGATGTCTCTGAAAAATGATTTTAATCCCTCTAATGACTGACCAAAGTCGTCAAATTGTCTAATCGAATTCCTTAACCATTTAGAGAAGTATGCTAAATTTCTTTCTTGACGGAACCGCTCATCTGCTTGCAAAAATAACCATAACGAGGACTACCAAAAACTTACAAGAGCGCAAAGATACTAAATTATATTTCACCAAATGATAAAAGAGTATATTTTCTTTTATTTTTTTATTTTTTTTGGTAACCATGGTTTCCGACACATTGGCCGAATAATCCACGGGGTTTGAACCCACCGCCACAGAAAAGTGAATATAGAAAGAAAATAATTTTGAAAAGAGAACTTTGATCCAGATTGCCGGTAACACTGTAAAAAAGCTTATGGAGTGACACACAACTATTCTATGATAGAAAAGATGGTAAAGCTCGTACCTTAAAAAGGTAACAATTTCAAGTTTTCAACTTATTTACTTTTAGATAGGCTGCATAGGGTTGTGTTTATCTAAAACGGGTCAAATCAAAATAAAATTTGCTAAAAGGGGAACCGGTCAACCAGGTTGATATTTGAAACTCACCGAGAGCTACTTTTATTGTATACGCTCTTCCAAACAATTTTTTTTATATTGAGATTATTATGGAAATAATGAGATTTTAGTAACTTCAATATATCCGTAATTTATAATAAGGCCAGACGATTTCTGCAGCAAGTTGCACGAAACCTTATATGCTGCAAAGGGTTAAAAAGAGACTGTTTATTGGAAAAAAAGTAGAAGAGTATAAAATGTGACTTTTTGATTGCCTACTATTCTTTGCTGCAGGTAATAACCCTGCTGCACACGGAACAGATGTTAAGCCTTATAATAAACTTAAGATTTTGACATAAAAAGTTATTTTGGGTCAACCCAACCAAAACTGACCCGTTTTGATGCATACGGCCATACTATTAGTTTTACAGCAATGATGACAAAAGGAGCCTCCAATTCTAAGAAGACATCTTTTTATATGAAGTTTAAAAGAATAGATAGTTTAACGGTTGATGCTGATACAAATACTTAAAAACGGTTACCTAGAAAGATTATAGCTCCATAGTCCAGTCTGTGTCGGATGCAACGGCCTAAACAAAAAAGAAGCATACTATAAGAAAGCAATCAACTTTACCCAAAAAAAATAAGAAAGCAATCAAACAAATAATCAGATATGTAGTCTTTTGACATGCATTGTGCTTGAAACGTTTTAATGTACTGACAAGATTTTCAAAGAATTCATAAGACAAAGTGTCAAATTCGCCGCATTTTCCAAGTGCATATCAGATTTACACAAACACACACACGTTGAACTAAATAAGGATTTAAAATTTTAGATAAATCATAACCATTACTTGGTGATTAGGGTGGGGGTGGGGGTACCTGCTGCCTGATTAAGTGCTCGAAAAGCTTGCTGACAGTACCATTCGTTGCCACTAAGAAGGCCTTTAGAAGATTTATATGCATCGTTGTATTTCTTCTATGCGACAATACTTTAATAACATACTGATGATAGAAAATCCCAACAATCAGCAAGATGTGAAAGACAAGATAATTTCAGTAGAAAGTAATTACAGTCAATCCTATCAAAAACCAAGGTAATCGTAGGCCATAAAGGAAACTTACACATTTTAAAAGAATCCTAACAATTATCGAGATTTTCAAAGAGTGGTCAGGATTAACTGGGAAAGGTAACAAACTATAACCAAGCTCTGAAATATTACTAAAAGTTATTGCAATGAACATTTTCAATATTCTTAGGAAGCAACAAAGGATACAACCGCTCGAGCGTTTTCATCTGAGAAGTCAATTCCTTCAGAGACCTGTACAGCCACATATCAACTTCAGGATATTAAGAAAACTTAATAAACTACCCATAAGACATCAAGACGAATCAAACCCATCAACAAATTTGAATATGGAATTTGTTATCAACAATTATCTGAGACGTTTCAGTTTTGAACACTTGGCACACTTTGGCTTTCATTTAAACAGTCCATTTGACACCTTCCAGTTTAGCTAACTTTATTTTTAATACTAAAATGGATCCATTAGATACAACATTTTACCCAAAATATAATTTAGATGACACATCAAAATACCTTTCCTCGACAGACAGCCAGAAATGTAGCTCCCTTCTTAATATTCCCGTTGCTCATTGTTGCACTACAACCAATTGCGTCAACTTTATTACCCCTTCTCCTCCCCGTCGTGGTTGGTTTATTTTCTTGACGAATTGTATCATAATAATCTTTCAGAACATTCTCAAAGTCTTCTTGGGCTCCCCTTGGCTCTAACGATATAATAAAAGCAAATATACAATTAGTCCATGACCAAGAAGATATTGCAGAAAAGAGAACAAGCAAAGATTATAAAGTAGGATTAATCCTCACCTACACAAACGGGTTTCTGTGCATTTAAGCGTTTCCATTGACCTGTTTGAGACCAACGACTGCGTAATTTGTCCATTAGCTTATAGCTGGGGAAGAAAACTAAACATCCATCAGGAACAACTTTGCATATTTCTTCCAAAGATGCGCCAACTGCATCCTGTAAATAAAAACAATGACATCATACTCAAAACTTAAGACAACTATTCCCGTCTTTGTTTTTGTTATCAACTTACCTGGAAATCAAAGCTTTCTGATGTTTTGTAACTTGCATTCAGTGGATAATGATTTGGCCCACTGTGAATCACACCAGCCCATAACTGTAATGCAAAAAAGACCATACAGAATCAGTTATGCCAATTAAAAAAAACATCATAGAAACTTTTCGATTACCTGTGAATCAACATTAATAACATGTGGAGCCTCTAGAGAGGTTCCAAATTGAACCCCAAGTTCAGACTGGAAGGAACTCATTGGTGACAGGGTCCTGTCATCATATTAAAAAGAAATTCAGGAAAGAGACAATCTAGACCAATGAAAAAGGGTACAGCATAACCGTGGGCTCACGAATATCCAAAATGTTCGGGAAGTGTATTTACAGACCACAAAACTTAAAATGTGTACAAGTAAAAGGTTTAAGATGAATGACTGGATGGCCATATATAACGATTTTGAGAAACCAAATATCTCATACGCCACATGATGTCGCTAACTCAGCAAAAAATTGTTGGAAGTTCAACCAGAGAAAATATGGATAAAGGGCAAATAGTCTGATTGACAAAGAGAATGTGTTACCAAAAAAATTGATAGAATATGCATGCATGCACTTACCCGGATGTTAAAATAACTGAAAGACAAGTATCAGCCATGTTCTTGAACACAAGAGATGGATTTAAGCACCACAAACTGAAAGTACAGGGCGACTCCTCAGCAGCAAGTCCTGTTAATGACAAAGGCTTATTAAGACATTTAACTATTGAATATACACAATTTCCATGATCTTCAAACCTAGACATGAGAGGCTAATTGTTTCCAAATAAATACAGAAAAAACACTTCTATTAACACCTCACCAGCTTCACTTTTGATGGTCTGACATTGCAAGGCAAGCTGAAGTCCTGTTAATGACAACAGCTTATTAAGATATTTAACTAGATATGTGAGGCTAATTGTTTCCAAATAAATAGAGAAAAAACATTTCTATTGACAACTTACCAGCTTCACTTTTGGTGGTCTGACATTGCAAGGCAAGCTGATAATCACATATGTGTTTCCCGTTTCCAGAGAAAAAGTAGGTAAGCGAAGAAAAAAGACCTATGGAATGAAAAAAAACAAAAAAGGATGCAATGAGATCCACAACTTTAACCTGGCTTAATGGAAAGCTTACAAGGATAAAGCATGAAAAATATATACCTTCTATTACCATGCTGGCCATCCCACTTAAGTGATCAATGTCTGGGTCTGCATCTGCAGCAATTCTAATTGCCTGAAGAAGACAAAGTAATGCACCGTTATGATGCTAATACCAGGACCTAAATTTATAAATTTCCACTGTCATCTTCCTTCTTTAAAAGGAAACAAATGGCCAAATGTAGTTTATGTCTGACTTATGTTATATATCTGTACTAGATGTTTAGAAAACACGAGGTCTCTATTAAAAATCAAAATAAATCTTTTTGAAAATGAAAGAATACTAGTTAGAGAGTGCAACTCAAAAAGTTACCTGTGTGGCGCACTCTTGTAAGCTTGGGAAGCACTGCTTTGATATGCTTGCTTCTTCAAGTTCTCTTAGAGCTTTCTCAGCGGTCCAACTAAAATAGTCGGCACACACTATCAATTAAGTGTTCACAGTATACCTTTCATACACATGTAGTATAATGCAATGGAGCAACTTTAATTATGTACAGGGAAATGATGTATGCAATATTAGAATCAATACATACATACTGCTCTCTGGAGATCGATGGACAAATTATGAATGTTGAGACTAGGTGTGTTAAAAAATCCGACCGACCCGAACCCGAATAAGCTTGTTCGGGTCGGGTCATTCGGGTCAACTGGGGTCAACCCGACTAACCCAAGTTCTAAATAGGGTCGGGTTCGGGTATTTTTTTTAGCCTCGACCCGAATTGACCCGAACCCGACTCGACTAACACTTTTGCATAGTAAACATATTGAAGTAAGCAATGTTTTCAAGCAGCTTACTTATATTCGGGTCGACCCGACCCGATTTGACCCGACCCAAATTAACCCAAACCCGACTAACCCGAGTTCTAAACAGGGTCGGGTTCGGGTATTTTTTTTAGCCTCAACCCAAATTGACCCGAACCCGACCGGGTCAACCCAACCAACACCCCTAGTTAAGACTGTCAAGTTCCTCATATGTGCATACAAGCGTTAACTGTCAACAAAACCCATACCCATTATCATTCAATAACTAGTGTTATTTTTATAATTGGTGTGTTTACTACTGAACCTAAGTTTCGGAAAGAAAAACTTAACAATATTATGTCAAAAAACCTGACCATGATGCATTATGTTGAAAACTATGCTTTCCCAAGGATTTTTTCCTCCGTCGAATCCAACTGATTATGCCCTGCCAAAATAAACAGCTATAAGTATATAAATTTATGCTGAAAAAATGTGTGCAGTTACTATATAGAGAGATTAGCACCTCTATCATTTCATATAGAGGTCTATAAATCCCTAGTTGATAACTCGTTTACTTTGACATAGATCATCAGTTCCGTCTGTAGTTCTTTCATATTTACAACGAGAACAAAGAAATAATTAATACATATAGCTAAATGATATAATTAATACGAGTAAGACAACACTTACGAAACAAAACATCTTCCCCAACATCTATAATTAATACGAGTAAGACAACACTTGGAACTTTGAGATTTGTATTTTACCTCTATATTACTGAAAATAAGAAGAAACAATTTATATAAGATATGTCGTGTGAGTGGTAAAATACAAATCTCAAAGTTCCAAACTTTTGGTATTTCCAGTATTTCATAATTTTTGGTTTTCCACATGAAAATAAAATCATAACTCGTGCTTCTTTAAAAATATATTGGATAGCAACAAATATCATTATTTAGCCTTTCAAAGATTATATTACTCACTGAGCTTCATCAAGAATAATAATGTTGCCTTCAACACTTATTTCCATTGCTTTCCGGATTTGAGGATTGATAATATAGTTGTATGGGCAAAAAACTATATCTGCCACTTCTGCCATGCCTTGTGCTCCAAAATATGAGCAACCTAATAATTAACACAAAATGTTATTCCGCTAAACAGTAAACAAACTTGTGTAAACGGAAATTCAAGTTCATGAAGATAAAAGACCATACCTTGTACCATTTCTCCAACTTTGACAAGATCTTCAATGTCATGGACTTCATAGCAGCCTCCTTTTCTGACAGACGGGTGGGCCCTGATCATGGGTGCATTCCTGTTAAAGCTCACGGTTAAAGATAGTTTCTGACTGCATCTGATTAAAAAGAAAAAGCAATGTTGACATGAGAAACTCACAGAAATTCTTTGCAACGGATATTCTTTCTATCCGACACCTTTATAAGTAGCTTACTGGAATACCAAACAACATATATTAGAAGTGGAGAAAATAGATGCTGATGTGTGTATTACTGATACAGTCATACAGATTTACCATTTTTCATCAATATTATCTTGCCCTCGAACGTCAGCGTTTGTGCAGTAGCGTTTTCTAGATCCCTGAAAGATGACCCGGAAAAATCAAATAATTTTAATTACATTCTCAGAGCTTATAGGACATGCCAATCAAGGTTTCTCATTAATTACAAAACCAAAGACCAATAGCCATAGGCAAACAGTCAGAAAGATCAAAGTTAAGACCAAAAAATAACACTAGACAGTTTGTCCATTCATGAAGTCGCTTAAAGATCTCATCATTTTACATATCGAATTTAGTCAGACATATTGAAAAGAACCATGTCTTTTTTCATTAATAGCTTAATGGGACAAAGAAAATCTGATTCGTTAAGCCTATAGAAAAGGTCTGTGCTATTTAAGTGTCATTTTATACATAACTATTTCTATCATTAGCGTAGATATTGTACGATAGATTAGTTATGATATTCTTAGTTGGTATTAGCTTTTCAGAACGTTAGATGGACATATACGTAAATTTAGGTCAAATTTCAACCAACTTGTGCAGTTTTTTTATTTGCAGGCTCTTTTATATGGATTTTCTTGATTATATTTTCTGCCTTCATTGATTATTAATCATTTAGAAGAACTTGGATGACTAATTTATATGTTAGGCATGTACAATTGCGCTTGACCGCTATGTAGTGATGCCATTGAAATATGAACAACATTTCAAACATACATATAAAGAAGAAATCTTTTGAGACAAGATAACAAACCAGAACTGCCATAGGCACATGGTAATTTGTTTTCCGGAATTCGCCAATCACTTGACTTATCTGTGAATGTGTCCTCTTGCATAAACAACACATAACAAAAGAGCGTTATTACTGCATTTTACCATGAATTGTCAAAACTTGTATTTACATATATAACATTATCAATTTTAATCCCATTACCACATTAAACATATCTTTTTACCAGACACCGTTTCAGACTTAAAATTGCTTTTAAAATGCCATTCTGCAAAATTTTCTACTCAAGCAACTGATGAGACTATACCGTGATAACCAATCTGCTATCCTTATAGCTAAAGAATCAACTTTTTCATGAAACGAACAATTACATAGAAGTTGATCATCATTTTGTAAACATCTGTACAAGTATGCAAATAACCATAGCCACGACAGAAGAGTTCTACCGAAGCTCCAATTAAGTATCGTTAAGACGATCTGCTTAGCAAATCTCACTTGTTACTTGTTCCAATCCTTATCTATTATGACATTTTTAACTATATAAAAACTTGTACTTATATTCAAATATTCAGGTGCTGTGCTGCAGATACGCAATGTACTAAAACTATATCTACAAACATACGTAGAGTCCTAATATTTTCTCTTAAACCTCAGTTTGGCCTAGGGAGGATCTGAGTGTTTTTGAGTGATATTTTGGACTTTAGCATCAGCATTGTTGAAGGGTAAAAGGCCTTGGAGAGTATAGCATGATGTTTGGAATGGAGACGGGATTGCCTTATTCATGTTCTGCTTTTACTATGGAGGTTAGGATGGGTTTACAAAAGGGTGTGTGTTTCTGTCTTAGTGATGCCTGCACCTAAGTGTCTCTATAATCAGCTAGTGGGGTACTAGTTTTGATTATGGTTGACACATTGTGCTATATTTTACACTTTCAGACTTAAAATTGCTTTTAAAATGCCATTCTGCAAAATTTTCTGCTCAAGCAACTGATGAGACTATACCGTGATAACCAATCTGCTATCCTTATAGCTAAAGAATCAACTTTTTCGTGAAATGAACAATTACATAGAAGTTGATCATCATTTTGTAAACATCTATACAGGTATGCAAATAACCATAGCCACGACAGAAGAGTTATACCGAAGCTCCAATTAAGTATCGTTAAGACGATCTGCTTAGCAAATCTCACTTGTTACTTGTTCCAATCCTTATCTATTATGACATTTTTAACTATATAAAAACTTGTACTTATATTCCAGTAATCAGGTGTTGTGGTGCAGATACCAGCAATGTACTAAAACTATATCTACAAACATACGTAGAATCTCAAAAATGTTGAGCTGAATATTCTTACGTGGCATAGTAGATGACAGGGCCTCTTATCTTCTTTAGCGTCATGTTGTTTGTATCAGAAAGAATAGGCATCATGTTACCTGCGATTAAAGAGACAGGAAATTGGTGTTTAAATTATATCGAATGATCACATATAAGATGAAACAAAGTATGTTGAGATAGTTCATGACGCTAATTATTAAAAAAATGACTAATCGACTTCAACAAAATGGAAGCTTTAGCTTCACCCGACCCTTGTAGTAGTTGTCTTAAACACGACTTCACACTAAATATGGAAAGACGTGTTATTAGGCACTATAGTGCAAAAACACGACACACCAAAAGTTTTATGTTTTCATAAATTTTTAAAACTTGGTAGCAAATTTGGTACTTGAGGGGGTGTTTGTTTCGGCTTATGTCTTATTTGGCTTGGGGCTTATATTTTATAAGCTCATTTTTGTGGCTTATTTCAAAACTTTCCGGCTTAGATATGTTTATTATGTCATAATGAACTTGTGAAAGCCGAAAAGTTTCACAGTAAGCCACAAAAAGTGAGCTTATGAAACATAAGCAATAAGCCTGATATATAACACGAAACAAATACCCCTTTATTTTTTGGGTAACTAATCCATGAGTCCACCCCGCGCAAACTAAAATCAGGTAAAGCCCTCCCTTTTTAGTACTTTTTAAAAAATACAGACTCAAAAACGGTCACGCAAAATTCACATCTAATA
>BQNB010126555.1:0-7500 GCA_026074375.1 Tanacetum coccineum | reverse complement strand
AAGTATTTTTCTAATTAGGCATAGGTGTCATTTCTCTTTATATTTAATAATTAACTACTAAATTTTAATAATTTTTTTTTGAAACTGTGAAGATATCTTATTAATAAAACAGTAGTTACAGAATATTCAGAAAGACACATGGACAAGCCCATGGTCTTTAATACAAACAGACAATATTCAACAAACAACCCTTCAAGACCACTATTCTTCAGAGTATACACCCCCATCAACTACAATCCTATCTCTGCACTACAAGTTATAGTTGACCCATAATAGGATAACTAAACTGCATATGCCAGGCAGGCCTCATTGATGTGTAAGCACTCAGATCTAGGCTACATTTCCTTCATGAAAGTAGACTATTGGATGTTATGCAGGTACAACCTCATACAACCTCCACAAGTCCAACATCCATAAGAGGCATCACCATATATGGAGTACTTGTTACCCTTGTTAGAAGATAAAATTTCCCCATATAAAGACCTACATTAGATACTTTTGCAGCTATCATCCTCACAAAAGAATAATGTAACCATCTATATAAGGCATCATCCACAATAACAGGGATCTAACCATCTCTATAACTCCCTTTCTATATCATCAAGCATTCCGAAACCCAATCCAACAATAGCATAATTGATGCGGTAGTCGTAGGACTTCTACACGAAGTTTTACAACTCCCTAAGCAGTGTACCTAGTCGTTGCAGTGTAGTATAGGCAAGACTCGGGGGTTGTTATCGATCTCTAAGGGAATAGGTTGGGAAGGCTTGATCACGGTCTAACAGAATTCTAAAGGTTGAGAGAAGATTATTTTTGTATTTTTATATTTTATGAAAGCAGGTAAATCTATGGTTTGAGAGGTTGGTTTGTTTAACTAATAACTAAACTAATTAATATCTAATCTACTGGTGATAACTTTTATGATAAGTAAATGTATTTACCTAATCATGCACTACTCCTCATATTGCTTCTCCTAAATCTGTTGCTTTGTCACACTTGTGATGATATGTGTAAGTATTTCCTAGGTCATGAACGGATTACACGAACCCGTCGTCTATTTAATATTCAGTTAAGGCAATGCACAAGTAAGGTAGTATGAAGACTATTACAAGTCCCCTAAGAGTATATTAAATGCATGCAAAATATCTTAAGATGGATCAACCATATAATGGGTAAGGTAGTATGAAGACGGTTACCGATGGTATCCTTTCTACACTACTCGTGTTTCCCTAGACATATCAACAGCGATACAAACAAAGCTGGTTTTCTAAAGCCTACCGCACATATTCATCAACAAGAAGCAACATCAAAAGGATCTATAATCTAAGTTTCATGCAATCATATAATCTTAGCGAAAGCGTGACCGCATACAAAACCCAATGGTTTTTAGACACTCTCTTCATTACAAGCTCACTACTAAAATCAAAATCCACACTAACAGGCCCACCATAATTTAACGCCATGCAAGGGCCGAGAAATATTAGGCTGGAAAACACCATCAAACCTGCTTCTAGGGTCTTTCCTAGGCCAGAAAATCTCAATTTTGTCAAAATTGAGATGCAAACCACAACGCGGACCATCCTTCGTTATTAACTCTAGGACTTTCCTTACAATCAAAGTATCTCCAACAATAGTGCCATCATCAAGATACCAAGCATGCATGCAAAGAATAAAATAGTCTTTAATCTTACATATGAGGGGATGTAACACTAAGGAAAAAGGTAGAGGGCCAAAAGGATCCCCCTGTTTACACCCCTTGGCATGACCACAAGGTGTGTTCTCTGTAGTACAATTTGGCGGGGCTAGAGTAACATAATTCAACCCAACGTGAGACATTAACCATCACTTTTTCTTCTTCAACCAACATTTTTCGGCAAGTGTCGACCACCCCTCTTTTTTCTTTTTTTTCTTTTCTATCAAACTAACAAAAATTCAACACACAATTAACAAAAGAAAATCCTAATATCAAACATGACATAACACCAATACACAACCAACAAATAAACCTTCCCATCTCCGTTCCCGTCCCTATTTTTTCTAGCCACCTGCTACCAAAAACCCACTGTCACTTTCAGCATCATCTTCCTCATTTCTGATTGCATTATTTCAGTTTCAATACCTTTTCTCAATAGGAAAAAACCCTAATTAAAGAAAACCTCATTAAACAATACTAACAATTTTAACAGTCATTCTTTTCTAAAGAAAAACTCATATTCTTCAACAATTTCAATATCTTAAAACCTACCCCCATAACAGTAGCGACCAGCCATTGATTCTGGCGTACAACAGCGGCGTCAGGTGTACAACATACACGGTGGATCTTGTGGTTGCAAGTTTGATGGTGATGGTGGATCTAATGTTGAGTGGTGGATTGGTGGTGGTGAATCAAAATCTAGTTTTGGAGAGTGGAGAGAGTGAGTGAAAGACACACAGAAATTTGTGTTTGATAAATAAATTTGTTTGTTGTTGGGTTTTTTACTTATTTAAAAAAATACATGAAATTTGTTTTGAACAAAAAATACATGAAATGACATAAATACCTCGGTAAAAAACACACATTTTAAGAAAACATAATCATTAGTGCATTATCTCTCTTACTTTTTTTTCAAATGACAGTCTTACCCTTATGCACTTAATCAAAGTTTTGAATGAAGTTTGTGTTAGGATCATAAAAAGTGTCGATTAAGTGGTTTAATTATATTTAGTCTTTAGACTTTATTTTGATAAGTATAAAGTAGCTTGTAATAAGGTTTATTATGCTAAAAGTAAGAAATAACATAATTACCAAAGTCTAGGGACTAAAAGTGAAACAATTAGAAAAGAGGGAAGTGCAAAAATCATCCCTATGGTTTGTCAAAAAACCGTCTCACGTCTCTCGTTAAAAATTTGCCCAAAACACATCCCTCCGTCAATGTTTTGAGGCACGATACATCCCTTGGACTAACGGTGCAAAAATTTTTCCGTTAAGTACTAACGAAAGTCTTAAAGGAGGGTATTGTTGTCTTTTTGATGCCACATGGATGTACGGTGAACCTTTCCTTTAAATTTTTTTTATTTTTTTAGTTTTTCTTTGTTTTTTATATTTTTTTAAATGTTGTTTTTACATTATTATTCGTCAAATTTTTTTTTTAAAATTTACAAAATTTAAAAAAAAAATTCGCCCTTATTAAAATCTTAATTTTTTCGTACTTTTTAAAAATTAAAAAAAAATTATGTTATTATTCGTGAAAAAATTAATAAAAAATTTACAAAACTTTTATAAAAGATTTCGTACTTTTTAAAATCTTATATTTAAAAAAAATATTTTTTTGTTACGAGAAAAATTAAAAAATTAAAACTTTTTACTTTTTTCTTCGATTTTTTTTAAATAAAAAAAATTAAATTAATTTTTTAAAAGGTTTTATACGGTTTTATAATAACATAAAAAATAACTTTTTTAAATTTAAAAAGTACAAAAAATTTTAATATTTTTAAAAAAAATTAAGACTTTAAAATGTGTGAATTTTTTTTTAAAAACATTTAAATTTTTTTGAGAATAATAATGTAAAAAATATTATTTCTTTAAAAAATTTAAAAAAAAATTGAAGGAAAGGTTTACCATACGTTCCTGTTGCAGCAAAAAGACAACAATACCCTCCTTTTAAGAATTTCGTTAGTACTTAACGAAAAAAATTGCATCGTTAGTCCAAGGGATGTATCGTGCCTCAAAACATTGACGGAGGGATGTGTTATGGGCAAATTTTTAACGAGGGAAGTAAGACAGTTTTTTGACAAACCATTGGGATAATTTTTTGCACTTCCCTCATTAGAAAATAAAGGAAGGGAAACTTTCTTCCCTCTCCTATAAATACCCCTCCTAATCACAGTTAGGAGGTTAAGGCTTGTAATAGTTCCCCTCCCTTTTCTCACTTAATAAAATTTGAAAAATTGAAATACTTGCCTTCCTCTCTATTTCTCTCTATATGATATCGAGGTTAAGTGTGTGATTCAAGATGAAACAAGACCTATCAAGTGGTATCATACGCCATTGGAGAATTAGAGTGCTTCTCTTTGT
Source organism: Tanacetum coccineum (assembly GCA_026074375.1). Taxonomy (NCBI): domain Eukaryota; kingdom Viridiplantae; phylum Streptophyta; class Magnoliopsida; order Asterales; family Asteraceae; genus Tanacetum; species Tanacetum coccineum. The sequence goes on along the minus strand of BQNB010126555.1, from coordinate 3,446 downwards.
GATCGAGTTTGTGTCCGAGATCCATATGATGGTGTTCGAAGCTTTCGGTTGAGTTTGTGTGGAAGATTGAGCAATTCGAGCATCATATTCGACTTTCTTTACTTGTGTTAGATATGGAGAAGACGTAAAGGTTTAGTTGTGTTTGAGCATTCTCGATATCAGATATTGAAGGATTAAGCAAATTCGGATTGTGTGTGATAATTTTCGGTATCGGATTATTCATATTGTGGTGGAGTTGTAAGGATTAAAGTAATTTTTTACATATACGTGCTTTCGGTCCTATCGAAAAACGTTTTTTAGGTGAATTTCGGAAGGTTGAGTTTAGTAGATTGCACACATTTTTCGGTTTTATCGAAAAAGTATGTATAAGGATTACGTTTTTAATCTTGAAAAAAGTTTACATGTTGTAACAGATTTACAAGTTCGCGGTTTTATCGTAGATTGTGATAGGAAATTAAAATTCGAAATCATTACAAACGTGTGTTTCAAATTCGGTTTTATCGAATTTGGGATAAAAAGTGTTTTTAGGATTATTAAGTAATCACTACTTTCGGTTTTATCGGAATTGTGGTTATTTGTAATTCAAATCGTAAGGAATTCACATTCTCGGTTTCATCTAGTTTGTAAAACACAATTTCGGAAAAACAACTTAAAACGAATTAATCTCACAATTTTGAAAGATTCCGAGCTTTGATTGTGTTTCCGAGATTAGTAGTTTTTAGTTTTCTACTGAGTTTGATACTAGTTCTGTTCGAGATCAGTTCTGTTCTTTGCGACAAACGTACCAAGTTTCAGAATCAGTTTTGTCCGAGAAAAGTTCCGAATTTCAGAATTAGTTATGTCCGAGAAATATTCCGAATTTTAGCTCAGTGTTGTCCGAGAAAGGTTCCGAGATTAGTTTTAATCAAATTTTGTATCAAAAATATAACTCTTTTTCGTCTATAAATATCCAATCTTTGAGTCACGAGATATGTCGACATCTACAACACATCAACAATCTCTTACTAATGTCGGTTCTGAGACTAGGCCTCCCATGCTTGAAAGGGGTAGTTATATACCATGGGCAAGTCGATTTAGACGATATGTAAATCCAAAGAGAGAAAATCAAAAGTGGCTTAACAAGGCAATTGATGAAGGTCCATATGCGTTTCATATGTTCACTCCTGATGACACTACGGTACAAAGGATGCAAAATGAAGATGACTTAAGAGGAGATGAGTTGAAGTACTATGAAGCTGAGATTGAGGCAATGAATTTGATTCTCATGTTTATTCCAAAATGTACATTTATTAACTTTGAATTGTTGCACCTACTTCTGAAAGCTATGCTGGAAAAGAGTTGAATGCTTTAATGAGTGGGAAAATAGTACAAAACAAAGTTGGAGGGGGAAACTCGTTTTAATAATAAATTTGATTAGTTTGTTGCTGAACCTGGAGAAGCACTTGTTTCAGTCTACAATCGCTTTGCTCAGTTAATGAATGACTTGGAAAGAAATGACATCATCTTCCCACTTGTCATTGTCAATACAAAGTTCTTAAATTGCTTACAACCTGAATGGTTGAAGTATGTTACTCAAGTCCATCTTGCAAAACGATTGACAGAGGATACTTTTGATGATTTGTTTGATTATCTTCAGCAGTTTGAGAAACTTGTAAATGCATCTCAAGCAAAGAAGTTATAAAAATCACATGATCCTCTCGCATTGGTGGCACATACGGGTTCAACTTCCAGGAATGCAACACCTTACTATGTCACACATCCTTCTTCTGTGGTTGATTATGATGATGACTATCAAAAGGATGTTCAAACCAATTATGAAGACCCACCCACCTCTGCAATGTTGTTACTTGCTCATGCCATTACTCAAAACTTCTCTAATCCAACAAATAACCGTCTTCGCACTTCTTCTAACACCAAAAACCAAGAAATTGTTCAAGGAGACAAGATAAACATTCAGAGCATGAATTCTGGTAATAATGGCAGAAATACAAGACGTGCTTATGTTCAAGAGGAAGTTATTGAGGGAACCAATGTTCAAAATGATGCTGGAAACATATAGAGAATTCTTCAAACTACATCTTTAGGATCTACTACAAATGTTCAATGCTACAACTGCAGTGAAAAAGGACATTATGCTCGTAATTGTTCAAAGCCAAGAGTTCAGGATTCAAAGTACTTCATGGAACAAATGTTGCTAGCAAAACATGATGAAGCTGAAGTAATTCTTACCGATGAACATAATGATTTTCTCTTTGTTGATGCTTCACGGATAGAAGAGATTGAGGAATTAAGTGCAAACATATGCTTGATGGCCATAATTCAACCAGCAAACAATAATTCTGTTGCTGGGCCAATCTATGATTCTGCATTTGTCAGTGAGGTACAATCTCCATCCACCAGTAATATAAATCCATTAATTGCGGATAATCAAGAGCAAAAGTGTCTGAATCAACCTAAAATTATTAACAGTATAATTGGGGATGATCAAATTGATAGCAATATTATATTTGATGAACCAAATGGAAATGTTAATAGTGGCAGTGTTGAAGACGATAACAATGTTCATGACTCGTATGCATTAGAGCAATTGGCTAGGAATGCGTATAAGGAAGCTGAGAAACAACAAATATTTGCTAAAAAAGTTCAACAACAAAACACAATGTTGACTAATCAGCTTGAGTTGTATAAGGAAAAGGTATAGGTTTTAGAAAAGACCAAAGGAGATAAAACTAACTATTTCAACTAATATATTGACGCTTATCGAAAAGCAAAACGATTTGATCAAGAAGCTCAGTCTCAATTTATTCGTGATCGAGACATTATTAGAGATCTAGAACAACAACGAGATAAATTGGACTTAGCTGTTATTGAATTAAGAAGGAAAGATGAGGAACTTCAAAAGACTCAAACGATTTTGAAACGAAAAATGACTGAAAACGAAGACAACTATAATGACATTGTTCTAGATCTCGAAGCCAAGATTAAAAAGAATGTTAATCTAATGTTGAAACTTGGCAATTCCTTACAAGGAATGTTTATGCTTGGATCAAAACCATTGTCAGTTTATGATCCCAAGTTAAAACATGGTCTAGGGTACCCAAATCCTTATACACTCAAGCAAGCAATTTCTCAGTTTCCAAAATTATATCATGCTTCTAGCTTGAATAATTCAAAGATTCCTTTGAATGTTAGAGATACTGAGGACATTCTATGATGCTTCCAAGAGTCAAATGAAAATGAAAAAAATAAAAAAATAATCCGATTGCTATTGAGAAAAAACATAATTTTTGGACAATTGATTACAAAAAGTTAAATGCTCTTTATGAAGATTTTGTTCCTCCAAAGGAACTTTATGCTGAACAAAAATATTTTTCATATGCTTTTATATCTTCTGAAAAGTCTTCAAATGCAACTTCATCGTATTATTCTTCTAAGAAGGCATCAAT
>BQNB010126554.1:5000-14797 GCA_026074375.1 Tanacetum coccineum | reverse complement strand
GAGCTAGCCAAAGTCATTACTGCCAATACCGATATGGCTTCAGACATGGTCACAAAAGACAACACTTTGATTATAAAGGACAAAGAGATTGAGGTCCTTAAAAAGCAGTTAACAGAAGCTGGAGAGAAAAGTGCCATCGCTAAACGACTAAACATTTCTTTTGAAAGCGACAAACGCCTCCAAAAGGTGTTGGAGACCGAAAAAGACTTGAAGGACAAACTGCACCGTTGGCAGCAAGAGTACAAAATGATGCGTAAATAAAGGAGCTGAAAGACAAGCTAGCGAATATGAGGACTGCTTATACCCATACGGCTTCAGACATGACATTGACGCAAGAGACAAGATTTTGATTAAGGGCAAAGAGATTGAGGTCCTAAAACACCAGTCGGGAGTACGCACAAATCAAAGAGATGCTATGGATAAATGGCTGTAACCTGTCAAGGCTCGTAGGACAGAAGCATTGAAACGGGCTGACAGAACAGAACATAAGCGCTATATGTTGACCCAGTGGATTCCCGCCAAATATGGATCACATGTAAAACTCAGCCTAAGCAAAGTTTCTACTATAATTATGAAAAAAATGTTGCCATTTCCGAAGTGTTACTGGACTTTGGATGGAAGAGCTTTGTCACTTGAAAGCTCTCGGATGGCTGTGCGGGAGTGATGAATAGGGAAACGTTGGCTGCAAGGATTTGCATCCAAATTGCTCCAGTCACAAGCCTAAAAATGACAGTATCTACTTATTAAACACTGTAATTTTATCTACTTCAGGTTATGTTGCCACTGAATTAATTTAAATACCAACATGTGTGATATTTTATTATGAGTAATAAAATAAGTGGTAGCATGTCTCGTTTTCTTGTAATCAAGTTCTCTGTAATTCTCCCTAATAGTTCATGTAAACATTTGTATAACTCAATTTACAATCAATAACAAGTCATTTGAGTGTTAATTCGTTATCATTCCTCTTTTAGATTATGGAAGTTGATATCATGTGGTGGTGATGGAAAAGACATGCAAGATAAAACTAAAGTCTGGGTTTATTGGACCAAAAATAGATTGATTCGAAAGAAATTAGTAGCGATTAGACATGTATTTTAAGTCTAGATAACATTACTTTATATATATGAGACGAGTACCATGCAAAACAACGAGATTTTCTAACGGCATGTAGTTATAGTTGTGATATTGTGGCTAAGTGTTTTATATGACGTTTATACATAAAACGTAAAATAATCAAAATGCAATTAAAAAAAGATTTTCTTACATGACAAGCTTTATGTTGCATTGTCTAAAACATTACGTAGAACTACAAAGTTATTAGTAAAGCCGGTCAAAGAGTTCGGTCAAGAAGGTGTCTACACCTTAAATGCCATGTACCCAAAAGTTTTACGTGACGAATAACGCGTATCGTTAGTTATCTCGTAACTCATGTAATGCTTTATTTTAAGTTTCACTAAGGGGTGTTTGGTTCGTAAATTTCAAAACACGAGGTTTCAAATTCTGAGGGTTTTCAAACCTTGAAGTGTTTCAAACCCTAAGGATTCAAATACTATTACGCGTTTGATTGACATAAATTCATGAAATTTGATATACTGTATGGCCTGCACAGTTTTGTTTAATGATACTAGATGTTAAAAGGGTAAATAACAAAAATACCCTTCTAAGTTTTTTAAACATTACCATAACATGCAAAAAAAAAAAAAAAATGCAAAACAGAACATCCATATGTAGAAGTAGAACATCCCTGCATATTCATAACACGTAGATGATTTATAAAATGGGGTGCAATTTTGCGATAGACTTTTCAAAATACAAAGCAACTGCATGAAGCCGGGGGGTTTCCTTTCGCGGGTCTCTCCTAGTGGTTCGGGTCCCGGGGCCTGCCTGTTTGAATGGTTTAACTCGGGAGTCGGATTTCAAGTGTGGTGCCGTTTCAAAAAAAAAATAAAAAAATAACTCCAACTAATATTTATCATGCTTTAAACATCAATACAAAGCAACCGAACTAATCTTTTAGCAATATATACTTCACCAAACCCTCTCTATTTTCATGATTCATATCCTTATAAGCTTCCACATATCCAATATCACGTCTTATCTTTTTCATTACCTCGTACTTTTCTTCTTAAGTAATTGACTCCATCTTAAAAATCTCGCTAGTGGTCATGGCTTTTTTCTTTTCTCAAGTCCTCTTCAAAGTCTATAGCTCGGCTAATTGTTGTCGCCGCCTTGTTGAGCTTGTCACCAAATGAAAGAAAGATGGATGTGGATGGTAATGGAGCATTAACATCAAATCCTTAACATGTAAAATATCAAAATCGAAACCCTTACTTGTTATGGTCTCACAAATCAAAACCCTTACTTGGTAAGATCATTAAAAAATAAACCTCTCACATAAACAATCGAAACCCCAACTTATCACGAATATAAAAATTGAAACCCTAAACAAGAAGAAAAAAACAACAAAAAAAACAAAATTAACAAAACAAAAAAAGAAAAAAATTAAAATCAAACAAAAATAGATATTAAAATAAAAAAAAAAACAAAAACAAAAAAACAATATTAGAAAAAAAAACAAAAAAATGAACAAAAATAAATAAAAATCAGTAAAATCAAAAAAGAAAAGAAAATAAAAAAAAATTAAAAAAAAAAGAAAAATAAAAAACAAAAAAGAGAAGCAAAAAAAAAATAAAAAAAAAAATATACAAAAATAAAAAATCAGAACAAAAAGACATTAATAAAAAAAATAAAATAAAAAAAAAACAAAAAAAACAAAAAATAAAAAAAAAGAAAAAAGAAATTAATAAACTAAACAAAAAAATTAAAAAAAAAAAAAAAAAAAAAAAAAAAAAAAAAAAAAAATAAAAAAAAAAAAAAAAACACAAAAAAAAAAAAAAAAAAAAAAAAAAAAAATCACAAAAAAATAAAAAAAAATAAAACAAAAGAAAAAAAAAAAATATAAGAAGAAAAAAAAAAAAAAGTAAAATAAAATCAATAAAATAAATAAATAATAAAAAAAAAATAAACAAAGGAATCAACAAAAATAAAAAAAAAAAAAAAAAGACAACTAAAAAGAAAAAAAAAGAAAACAAAAAAATAAAAAAAAAAAAAAAAAAAAAAAAAAATATAAAATAAAATTAAAAAAAAAAAAAAAAAAAGAAAAATAAATAAAAAAAAAAAATTATAAACAAAAAAAAAAAAAAAACAAAAAAAAAAAAAAAAAACAAAAAAAAAAAGAAAACTAGAAACAAAACAAAAAAACAAAAAAAAAAAGCAACAATCAAAAAAATAAAAAAATAAAAAAACAAAAAAAAAAAAAATAAAAAAAAAAATAAAAAATAAAAAAAACAAACCAATTATAAGACAAAATAAAAAATTCAAAACATATCAAAAAAAAAAAACGAAAAAAAGAACAAAAACAAATAAACAATAAATAAAAAAAGAAAAACCAAACCAAAAAACAAAAAAAAAAAAAGAAAAAAAAAAAAGAAATACAAAAAAAAAAATTAAAAACAAAAAATAATTAAACAAAAAAAAAAAAATTAAAGATAATAAAGAAAAAAAAAAAATAAAAAAAAAAAAAAAAAAAAATTTTAACAAAAGTTAAAAAAAAAAAAAAAAAAAGACCAAAAAAAACAAAAAGTGAGAAAAACAATAAAACAAAAAATAAAGAAACATAAAACCAAAAAGAAAAAAAAATAAGAAGAATAAAAATAAAAAAACAACAAAACAAATCAACAAAAACCACAGCAAAAGAAAAATAAAAATAAAAAAAAAAAATTAAAAAATAAACAAATAAATAAATGAAAAAAAAAAAAAAAAAATATTCAGAAACAATTTAAAAAAAAAAATACAAAAGAATAAAAACAAAAAATAAAAAAAAAAAAGGAATAAAAAAACAATAAAAAAATAGAGAAAAAAATAAAACAGGAAAAAAAATTTACAGAAAAAACAAAAAAAAAAAAAAAAAAGAAAAAAAAAAACAAAAAAAAAAAAAAAAAAAAAAAAAGCAAAATAAATAAAAATATAATAAAAATAAAAAAAAAAAAAAAAAATAAAAAAAAATAATAAAATTTTTAAAAAGAAAAGAAAAAACGGCTGCAATAAAACATAATATAGAAAAAAAAAAACAAAAAAAGAGATAACAATAATACAAAAAAAATAAAAAAAAAAAAAAAAAAAAAAAAAAAATAACAAATAAAAAAAAAAACAAAAAAGAAATATAAAAAAAAAAAAAAAAAAAAAGAAAAAAAAACAATTAAAATTAAATATAACAAATGATAAAACACAAAAGAAAACAAAAAAAAAAAAAAAAATATAAATAAAGAAAAAAAAAAAATGAAAAAAAAAAAAAAAATAGAAATTAAAAAACAAAGAATATTAAGTATTAATTAAGCAATGAAAAATAAACAAAAATAACAAAAATTAAAATAAAAAGAAAATAAATCAAAGTTAACCAATAGAAAAAAACAATAAAAAATACAAAAAAAGATAAAACATAAATAAGAAAACATATCAAAAAAAAAAGAAAGCAATCAATAACAATAAAAAACAACAAAAAAAAAATAAAAAGAATAGAAACAAAAAACAAAAAAAATAAACCAATTAAAAAAGAATAACGAAAAAAAAAACCAAATGAAAATAAACAAACAAACAAACAAAAAAAAATTATACAAATAATTAAAATTAAAATAACAAAAAAAAAAAAATAAAATATTTCAGACAAAAGTAAAAAAGCATAAAACAGAAAAAAACAACAAAAAAAAAAAAAGAAAAAAAAATATCAAAATAAATAAAAAATAAAACAAAAAATAAAAATAAACAAAAAAAATTAAACAAATAAAAATAAAAAAAAAAAAAAAAAAATAAAAAATAAAAAAAAGAAAAAAAAAAAAAAGATAATTCAAAAAAAAAAAAAAAAAAAGAACAAAATAAAAAAATAACAAATTAAAGAAAAAAAAAAAAAAGACAAAATAAATTATGAATGACAATCAAAAAATAAAAATAAAAACAAACAAAAAATAAAAATTTGAAAAAAAAAAAAGACAAAAAACAAAGAAAAAAAAATTTTAAAAATTAAAAAAATTGAAAATAAAAGCACAAAAAAATTTAAGAACAATTTAAAAAAAATTAATAAAAAATAGTAAAAATATATTAAAAGAAAAACAACAAAAGACAAAAAAAAAATAAACAAAAAAACAACAAAAAAAAAAATAAAAAAAAATAAATAAAAAAAGAAGAATAAAAAAAGGAAAAATTTAAAAAGAAAAAAAAAAAAAATAAACAAAAAAATTATTAACAAAAATACAACAATTAAAAAAAAAAGATAAAATAAAATGAATCAAAAAATAATTAAAAAAAAACAAAATTATTTAAAAAAATATAAAAAAAAAAAAAAGTAAAGATAACAAAAAAAAAAAACAAAAAAAAATAAAGTAAAAGAAAAAAAGCTAAAATAATATAGAAAAATTATACAAAAAAAATAAAAAACAAACAAAAAACCAAAAAAAAAAAAAAAAACAAAGAACAATAAAAAACGAAAAAAAAAATAAAGCAAAAATAAAAAATAATAAAAAAAAAAAAAAACAATAATAAAGAAAACAAAATTAAATAACAAAATAAAAAAAAAAAAAAAACAAAAAAAAACAAAAAAAAAAAATGATATAGATAATAAATTACAGTAAAAAAAATAATAAAAAAACATAAAAAAAAAAAAAAAAAAAAAAGATTAAAAAAAAAAAGACAAAAAAATTTTAACAAAAGAACGAAAAAAAAGAAAAAAAATAAAAAAAAAAAATTAAAAAAATAAAAAACGAAAAAAAAAAAAAAAAAAACAAAATTAATCATAAAAATAATAAAAAAAACAATAAAAAAATAAAACAAAAAGAAAGACAAAAATAAATAAAAACAAAAAAAAAAAAAAAAAAAAAATAAAAAAAAAAAACAAAAAAAAAAATAACAAAAAAATAAAATTAAAAAAAAAAAAAAAAAAATAAAAAAAAAATTATAAAATAAGAAATAATATAAAGAAAAAGAACAAAAAATAAGGAAAAAGAAACAAATATATACAAAAAAAAAATAAACAAAGAAAAAAAAAATTCAAGCAAAACAAAATAAAATAAAAACAAATTAAAAAGCTACAAGAAAAAAAAAAAAAACAAAAAAACAATAAATACAAAAATATAAATAAAACAAAAAAAAAAAACAAGCAATAAAAAAAAAAATAAAAACAAATAAAATAAATAAAAATACAAAAACAAAAAAATAAAAAAATAAAAAAAAAAAAAAACGAAAAACAAAAAGATTATGAAAACTAATAAAATCAAAAAAAAAGATAAAAAATAAAAAAAATCGCAACAATAAAATAAGAAAAAAAAAAAAAAAAAAAAAATAACAATTAATATAAACAAAAAAAAAAATAAATAAAAAAAGGCAAAAAAAAAAAACAAAAAAAAAAAAGACAAAAATAAAAAAATAAAAAAATAAAAAAACAAAAAAACAAAAAAAAAAAAAAAAAAAAAAAAAAAAAAAAAAAAACAAAAAAAAAAAATAAAAAAAAATAAAAAAAAATGAAAAAAAACAATTCAAAAAAAAAACAAAAAAAAAAACATAAAAAAAAAGTTACAAAAAAAAATAAAACAAAAAAAAAAAAAAAAAAAACAAAAAAAAAAAAATAAAAAAAAATTAATAAATAAAAAGCAATCAAATAAATAAAAAACAAAAAAATTAAATAAAAAAAACAAAAACAAAAAAAAAAAAAAAAACAAATACAAGAAAAATAAAAACAACAAAAAAAAATAAACGCAAAAGACAAACAATAAATTAAAGAAAAAATAACAATTATTAAAATAAATTTAAAAAAAAAACAAAAAAAACAAACAAAAATTAAGAACAAAAAACAAATCAAGTAAAAAAATAAAAAAAAAAAAAACAATAAAAAAGAAACAACAAAAAAAAACAACAGTGAAAAAATAAAGAAAAAAGAAGAATTTCAAAACAAGAAAAAAATAAAAAAAAATAAAAAAAAAAAAATAAAACAAAAAAAAAAAAAAAAGACAAACAAACAAAAAAATACAAGAAAAAATAAAATAACAAAAAAAGGCATAAAACAAAACAATAAAAAAAAACAAAAAAAATAAAAAAATACAACAAAAAAAAAAAAAAAAAAAATGAAAAAAATTCAAAATTAAAAAAGAAAAGAAAAATAAAAAATAATATAAAAAAAAGAAAAACAAATAAAAAAAGAAAAAAAATTCTAACAAAAAAAAACAAAAAAATAAAAAAAAAAAAAACAAATGCAAAAACAAAAAGCAAAAAAAAAAAATAGATAAAATAAAATAAAAATAATAAAAATGAAAGAGAAAAAAAATAAACACAAAAAAAAAAAAAATATAAAAAAAAATAAAAATAAAAAGTAAATAAAAAAAAAAAAAAAAAAAAAATCTCATGAAAAAGATATAAAAAAAACAGAAAAAAGAAAAAAAAATACAAAAAAAAAAAAAAAAAAAATAAAAAGAAAAAAAAAAAAAAAAAAAAAAAATAAAAAAAAAATTTAAGAAAAAAATCAAAAAAAAAAAAAAAAATTGAGTATAAAAAAAAAATAAAAAAATCAAATAAACAAATAAAAAAAATTACAAAAATAAAAAAAAAAAAAAAAAAAAAAAAAAAATAAAAAAAAAAAAAAAAAACGTAGAAAAAAAAAAAAAAAACAAAAAAAAAAAAAAAAAAAACAAAAGAAAAAAAAAAAAAATAAATAAAATAAAAATAACAATTGAAAAAAAAAACATAAATAAAACAAAGAAAAAAAAATAATTAAAAAATACCAAAACAAAAAAAAAAAAATAAAACAAAATAAATAAAAAAAAAAGAAACAAAGAATTATAAAAAAGAAAAAAAGAAATAAAAAAATAAAAAAAAAAGAATAACAAAAAGAAAAACAAAAGACAAAAAACAAACAAAAAAAAAATAAAAAAAAAAAAAAAAAAAAAAAATAAAATCGAAAAAAAATAAAAAATAAAACCAAAAATATAAAAAAAACATGAAATAAAATGATACATAAGACAAATTAAAACAAAAACAAAAAAACAAAAAAAAAAAAACAAAATTTAAAAGAAAAAGAAGAATACAAATAAAAAAAAAAAAAAAAAGAAAAATAAAAAATCAACAAAAAAAAAAAAAATAAAATAAAAAAAAAAAAGAAAAAAACAAAACAAAAATGAAAAAAAAAAAATATAAAAAAAACAATAAAAAAACACAAAATAAAATAATAACAACAATTCATAAAAAAAAATTAAAAAAAAAAAACCAAGCAAAAACAAACAAAAAACAACAAAAAGAAACAAACAACAATAAAAGAAAAAAAATGATAACACATAAAAAAAAAAAATTAAAAAATCGCAAAAAGAAAAAAACAAAAAAAAAAAAAAAAAAAAAAGCATAAAAAATAAACAAAAAAAAAAAACAAAAAAAAAAAAATAGAAAAAATAAATACAAAAAAAAAACAAAAAACAATAAAACAAAAAAAAAAAATTAAAATTAAATAAAAATAAAAAAGAGATAAAAAAAAACAAAAAAAACGAAATCAATAATTTTAAGAATGTTAATAGAAAAATCAAAAAAACAAAAAAGAAAAAATATAAAAAAAAACCAAAAAAAAAAATAAAAAAAAAAAATCAAACCACAAAATAAATAAAAACACAAAAAAAAAAAAAACAAATAAAAAAAAAAAAAAAAATAGAAAAAATAAAATTAAAAAAATAAATGAAGCAAAAAAAAAAAACAAAATAAAAAAAAAAAAAAAGCAAATATGTAAAACAAAAAAGAAAATAAAAAATACATAAACAATTTAAAAAAATAAAAATAAAAAATAAAAAACAAAAAAAAAAAAAAAAAAAAAAATAATATTTCACAAAATAATATATAAAAATTATAAAAAAAAAAAATTACAAACAAAATAAAAAAAAAAAAAAAAAAAAAAAACAAAATAAAACAAGAAAAAAGAGAACAAAAACAAGAATCAAAAATAAAAAAAAAAAAACAAAAAAGATATTAAGAAAAAAAAAAAAAACAAATACAACAATAAGAAAAAAAAAAAACTAAGAAAGAAAGAATAAAAAAAAAAAAAAATAATAAAAAATAAAAAAAAATTCAAACAAAAACACAAAATAAAAAGAAAAAAAAATAAAAAAATAAAAAACAATTTAAATAATAAAAATTAAAAAAAAAAAAATAAAAAAAAAAGCCAAAAAACAATAAAAAAAAAAAATAATAAAAAAATAAAAAAAAAAAAAAAGAAGTAAAGAAAGAAACTCATATAAAAAAAATAAAAAATAATAAAACAATAAAAACAAAAAATCAAATTAAAAAAATAAATATAAAAAAAACAAAAGATAAATACAAAGAAAAAAAAAAAAAAAAAAGAAAAAATCCAAATAAAAAAAATAAGAATAATAAGACAAAAAAAATAAAAAAAATAAAGAGAAAAAAAACAAAAATCAATTTTAAGGAAATCAAACAATAAAACAAAAAAAAACGAATAATTTAAAAAAACAACAAAATAAAAAAAAAAAAACACAAAAAAATAAAAAAAAAGAATAAAAAAAAAAATAAAAAAATAAAAAAACAAAAATAAAAAAAAAAAAAAAAAAATAATAAATAAAAAAACAAAACAAAATAAATAAAAACAAATTGAAAAAAACAAAATTAAAAAAAAAAAATAAAAGAATATAAAAAGACAAAAACAAAAAAAAAAAAAAAACAAAAAAAATAATAAAAACCAAACACAAGATCAAAAA
>BQNB010126554.1:0-2500 GCA_026074375.1 Tanacetum coccineum | reverse complement strand
AAAAATACAAACTAGAATACTAAAAATAAACAAACAACAAAAAAAAAATTATAAAAAATTAAAATAAAAAATATAAAAAAAAAAAAATTAAAAATGAATCAAAAAACAAAACAAATTTCAAAGAAAAGAATAAATAAAAACAAATAAAAAAAATAAATAAAAAAAAAACAAGAAAAGAGATCCAAAAAAGCAAAAAAATATAAAAAAAATCAAAAAAAAAAAATAAAAAAAGAAAAATAAAAAAAAAAAAACAAAAAAAAAAATTAGAATGAAATGTAAAAAACAGATAAAAAAAACCAAAGAATTAGATAAAATAAAAAAAAATAAAAAAAAATAAACAAAAAAAGAGAAAAAAAAAAAAACAAAAATAAAAAATAAAAAAAAAACACAATATAAAAAAAAAAAAAAGAACAGACAAAAGAAAGAAAAACTAAATAAGAGAAAAAAGTAAATAAAACTACAAAAAAAACAAAAAAAAAAAAAAAAAAACAAATTGCACCAAAATAGAACAAACAAAATCAAAATAAAAAAATCATTAAAAAAAAATAAATAGAAAAAAAATTTCAATAGAGCAAATCAAAACTATAATCAAAATAAAAAAAATAAATAAAAATAAAAAAAAAATCATAATAAATTACAACAAAAAAACAAAATAATATAAGAATCAAGAAAAAAATAAACAAAAAAAAAACAAAAATCACAAGGATAAAAAAAAAAATTATAAAAAATAAAAAAAAAAAAATTATATAAACAAAAAATAAAAAAGAAAAAAACAAAAGTACACCATTAACCATAACAAATATAAGAACATCAATATGTAAAATTCGAATATAAAAAGGTACTATTACTTAAAAACTTTTAAAAAATAAGATAAAAAGTTTGAGACATATTAAGAGTTATATTAAACAATACACATTACTTATTTCTTAGCATTTTTAAGTTTTAGGGGGCGTTTGGTGTGTTGACATGAATCACAATGGGTGTTGAATTTGGTATGAGTTGAAATATGAATAGGTATAATTCAAAAGCTTTGTTTGGTTTATATATTTGGGTTTGTGCATTGTTTAAAAATTACGGAGGCGAATAAAAAATAAAAAAAAAGAATATTTCTTTAATTAAAGAGAGAAGATAAAATCATAAACCTCACCTAATCTAGCATGGAATGGTTCTATGGGTTTCATGACAACTATTCATTACATACAACATCAAAATTTTATAAACCAAACATTTACTTTTGAAACGATTCTTAATCTTTCATTGTACAAACCCTGCCAAACGGCTCCTTAACAATGAGAGTATTCAATTACTCTTTATAAGTATTGGAAATATAACAAGCAAGACCTGTGCGTTGTCATGGGACATAATTTTTTTTGCGAATCGATTACGAATGAATATTGAGTGTAAATGTGTCCGCGCGTTGCGGCGAGACTGACTTGTATGCAACACATGTATTTTATTTTACTGAGCATTCTTTTAACAATAACGGAATTTGAATGAGTATTTATCGTTGAGGCGAAAGTATACGTTATTTATAGAGCGAACGACTTATAGTATGTATATAAATACAAATATGAATGCGAACTATGTTTCTAAATACAGTCATAAATGGCAAAAAAGGTATATGTTATTTATATAATTTAAACTTTCACAGAATTGTACGTTTTTGACATCTGTCGTTTATTTTAAAGTTATTAAGTAGTTTAGGGTGTGTTTTGAAAGTTTTTTTTAAATATATATACATTAAACTTCGGCATTTTTTATAAAATCGTACGTATGTCAGAAGCATTGCAATATTTGGCTTGTTTTGTTCGCAATTCGAAGATCTTTCCGCTGGTATTTTTGAATTTGAATGAATTGGTAGATATGTGTTATATATTTGAGAAATAAAGTTTATTATATAAGAAAGTGTAAATAGTTAAAAGTTAAAGATACGTTTTGTAATTTTTTTTTCCTATTTTATTAAACTTCAACATTTTTTATAAAATCGTGCGTATGTCAGAAGTATTTCAATATTGAGCTCGTTTTGTTCGTAATTCGAAGATCTTTCCGATGATATTTTTTTATCTGAATGAATCAGAAAATATGTGCTATGTATTTGATAAATAAAGTTTATCATATAAAAAAATTATAAATAGTTAAATGTTGCCTTTTGACCGGCCCATGTGTTTGTTTTCAATCGGGCTCCAACTGTGCTCCTTGGCCCAACTACGTTTCTGAATGCTGGTTCTGTTCGTGTATATGTATAAATATACTATATTTTTTTTCCTTTTTTCATAAGTCTCAACTCTCTAGAAGCGTTCCGGTATCGACTATCATCTTCTACCTGCGAAGAACTGCTATTCCTGGAATCGTTAAGGTTCATCCTCTGCTTTCGATTTCCTTACGTGTTTTTAATTGTTTCATCGTTTACATATACCAGTGAGTTGTTTTTTTTGTCACTGTTTCTTATGTATGCATGCACCTTCTGTTTTGACATCGTAGCTTAAACTAAACTAACTAT
>BQNB010126553.1:0-19585 GCA_026074375.1 Tanacetum coccineum | reverse complement strand
ATTACTAGACATGGTGGATTATTTGTATTATGATAAACTTTGGATCAGTACAATGATTAGTGATTGTGTGTTAAAAGTGATGATTGTTTGTTAGATTAGGTGTTATGTTGTTTGATTGTGATTTGGTTTGGTTGAAATGAGTTAACGTAATGAAGATAATAAGACTTAGGCAAAATGCAATGAAGAGTCTTAGACAAATCTCAGTGAAGAAGCTTACACAAAACGCAGTGAAGAAGAAATTTTTTCCGGAGTTTCTTTCTACCAAAACGCAATGATGGTCTTGAAGCGAAACGCAACCAAATGTTGAAGCAAAATGCGGTGATGGTCTTGAGGCAAAACGCAGTGGTCTTGAGGCAAAACGCAGTGGTCTTGAGGCAAAACGCAGTGGTCTTGAGGCAAAACGCAACCAAATCTTGAAGCAAAACGCAATAACCAAAACGCAGTCTTCAATAACCAAAACGCAAGAGCAAAACGCAACCTATAATAAGACAAAACACAGTACAGTTGTCCTTTACCAAAATGACAAAACGCAGTGTACTTTTTCTAACAAAACGCAACCAAGAATGTCTTAGAGAGGCAAAACGCAGTGAAAAAAAATACGAACTTTTTCACCTAAAAACACCTAAAAATCACCTTTTTGAACGTTTTTGCTTGGTTTCTTTTGTACAACTTGATCCTAGAAGGTTATAACAACTATAAAAACACTAACTTTAACATCACAAACGTGAGAATCACAGAGTGTCAAGAAAAAGACCATAAACCTTCAAGAACCAAACTTTTGATCTAAACTAACCAAGAAAACGCACACACAATCTATCTAATCATCCCATAGGATCTGATACCAAATGTAGTATAATGGATACCACAATACAAGCTTAGGAATAATGGGTTGGCTAAATTTCTAGAGAAAGAAAGTGACTAGTCTAGTGAGAGAAAACACCTTCAAGTGTGTGTATTATCAAATGAACAACCAACCCCTTCCCATGGCTAGAAAGGGGTATAAATACATGTGTTTGGATGCCCTAATGGGCTATAGTATGGGCTTACAAGTGGGTAAAAGACCTGACCCAACACCATAAGTCGTACGGTAACTAAACGATTAATACTAAGACTACGAGCTAACCTATGTTAGATATAACACGGGGTGACCGAGTCTTTTACATGGATTTTCATAATCCTAACATCGCCTGATTTCAATTTATTTTCTGACCAAGAATACTCGGAGGAAGAAGAAGCAAAAGCAATGGCGGAAACCATGGAGCAATACAAGAGCAAGACCCGAACGGACTATGGATCAGGAGTTGCTAGGCCTAAGATTGAGGAAAAAGATAGTTTTGAACTAAAAGGCCAATTTTTTAAAGAGCTTTAAGAAAACACATTTAGCGGTTCGGATAATGAGGATGCGAATGAACACATTGAGAAAGTTCTCGAAATTGTTAACTTATTCCATGTTCCTAACATCACCGTGGATCAACTAATGCTCTGAGTCTTTCCTATATCCTTAACCGGAGCCGCAAGTCGCTGGCTAAGAATTGAACCAACTGGTTCAATCAAAACTTGGGAAGATCTTAAAAGTAAGTTTTTAAACAAATATTGCCCACCTGGTCGAACTGCGAAGAAAATGGAGGAAATCAACAACTTTCAGCAAGAACTAGATGAAACCCTTTATCAAGCATGGGAGCGCTTTAAAGAACTCTTAATGAAGTGTCCTCAACACTATTTTACTGAGATGCAGGAGGTAATTTTGTTCTACAATGGGTTGGATGTTCCAACACGACAGATTCTTAACTCAAGAGGTGTCGTTCCAACTAAGACAGTTGCTGATGCTAAAAAGGCCATCCAAGAAATGGCAGAATACTCTCAAAAATGGCACAATGGAACATCTAGAGGAAGAAGTGCTGAGACTTCTGACGGACTGGTTGCTATACAAGCACAACTAAACAATCTAGGAACAGAGATCAAAAAGGTAAATGAAAAAGTTTATGCTGCTCAAGTAGGATGTGAACAATGCAAAGGACCCCATTACACCAAAGATTGCCCACTAAAAGAAGAAGGGAAAACCCCAGAAGAAGCTTACTATACGTAATTTGATGGACCTTTACAAGGTGGGGGATATAGAGCAACAACTCCAGGATTTTACCAAAGGAACAACGCAAATCCTTCGTACCAAGAACGAAGGAAATCAATGGAAGATACCTTGAGCAAATTTATGGGAGAATTAGCAAAGAGACACGAGGAAAACTGTAACTTGATCAAAGAAATCCAAGCTTCAATAGATGCTGCCATAAGAAACCAAGGAGCATCAATTAAAACATTAGACATAAAAATAGGGCAAATGAGCAAGGTACTACAGGAGAGAGGATTTGGAAGCCTACCTAGCTCGACTGAAACAAACCCGAGAGATCAAGTCAAGTCAATCTCGACTACTATTGAAGCTGATTCACACCCGATACGCCGTATTGGATCTCCCCAATACGCTGTATCCACTAGACAAAATCGTACACTCGTGTACGAGAACACAGTACATACGATGATATTCGTTTCAAATCTTTGAATGGTTTCTACTAGAGTCGGAAATAAGGGATCAATGGACCACAAATCTTGAAAGCTTACTCAAAAAGCTTCACATATCGATGAATCGATGAATCCATACCCCAAAAGGAGAAAGACCCAGGGAGTTTCACTTTACCTTGCTTTATTAATAATGTTTGCTTTGATAATGCCCTTGTTGACTTAGGAGCTAGCGTTAGTGTTATGCCTCTCTTGACCTACCTTAACTTAGGATTAGGCGAATTAGCTCACACTAAGCTAACAGTGGAATTAGCGGATAGGACAGTGAAATATCCAAAAGGAATTGCTGAAAACGTACTAGTAAGAATTGGTAAATTTACTTTCCCTGTAGACTTTATAATTCTAGATATGCCCGAGGATATCAAAGTGCCCTTGATCCTTGGAAGACCATTTTTGTCTACCGCCCATGCTAAAATTGATGTTTACAAGAGAAAGATTACTTTAAGAGTTGGGGAAGAAAAGATTATTTTCAAAAGTGTTAAACCTGCTAGTAGTTTAATTAAGAGGGTCTACATGCTAAGTTTAAGAGAAAGAATGGAGCTTGATTTAGAAGCTAGGCTAATGGGAGAGACTTTGGTGATTAATAGATCATTAGACCCTTTGAATAGAGATTACATCGAACTAAATGATCTAAATGAACCATTTGAGCTTAGGAGAAATCAAGGTGATGATTTAATGTCCACCATTGAGGAATGTGAGGCAATTGAGGAATTTAGAACTAGGGATGAAGATCTTGACACTGGAATTGATGATTACCCTAGTTATTGTGACAATGATAAGAAAATCCGCATAAATTGTGCTCTCAACTTAAAGTTTTCATACATGATAGGATTTGAATTTACACACGTCAACTTCTTTCCGCTGTTGTATGTCAATGTGATGTCCAAAAAGTTTCATAATTTAATAATGAAAGATAAGATGGTGTACAAAGGGGATAATGTTGTAGGAGCCTTAATGAATGTGCCTATTTTTGTTGGAACCTTTTCTGTTGTGACTAACTTTACAGTTTTGGAAGATATGGATGCTTATTGTGATGAAGGAATGGGAAATGTTATTGTTGGCGAACCGTTCTTAAGAGAAGTTGGAATCAAAGCAAGATGGTTTGATGGAATGATTACCATTTACAATGGTAATGATGAAGTAACTTACCAAATGGTGTGATCACATCCGAGGTTTAAACGCCACACTAATGAGCAATGCAACAAAATCCCACCATTATTGAAGGTAAGTGAGAATGACGAGAAGAATGGAATCTCGCATGCATACCAAAAGCTTAAGGGGTTTTACAAAGGAGTTTTGAATCTAGGACCCGATTACATTCGAAATACGAAGACAGAAGACTGGCTCACACGCGGGCACATTAGCGTGCATGAGATGGAATAGTGAAGAGAAGTTGAAGACAAGTCTAACTTAAAGACTTTGCTGTAAACAAAAGTGCTTCCCGGGAGACAACCCGGATTGTTATTTAATTTTATCGAGTCTGTCTTCCCATACATCAATACGGCGTATCCGCCCCCTACCATATGGCGTATTAATTGTCTGGACGTTATCAGTCTTTATTTTTTATTGCACTATAAAAACATTATTTTCAGTTCTGGAATACGTCGTATTCATTAATTTGATACGCCGTATCCACCAAAACTGACCCGTATTTTGTTTGTTTAGTTAAATTAACTGTAGGTACCAAGATAGGAATGCACATGTTTTTCCTATGTTTAATACAGGACCTCGTGACAGAAATATCAACGAAGTTGGTGGAATGCATATTTTCTGGAATTCTGTGTGTGTGTTGTTCGTGCTGGGATTCAGACGCTTTTCCAACACACAATCTTGCTCATAAACACAACTTGGAGAATCTACAGAGCAAATATCAAGGGAGTTTCTCATTCTAATTCTTTTTAAATTCTCATATTTAATGTTTTATCTACATAAAGATGACGTTGTATAATTCAAGTGGGGGGATAGAATTAGAATGTTTACTTGTCCTAATTTTCACACTAAAATGCTTAAATTATGCTCAATTTTTTTCAAGCATACTTTTGTGAAATTACTTGATACATAACCCGCACATAATAACCCTTGTTAGATATTGTGAGAATTTAGCCTATCCGTTTCCAAATGCTTACCCAAATTCCACAAAATATGAGTGTGCCGGTGATGTTGTAGACTTTAAAACTTGGCTTGGTATATTACTCGAGACCACAATAATGAGTATTATGGATTTAATTTGAGTAACTTGTTTAAATTGGTAAATTGTAGGATAACACCCAAATCGCCTTTCCATGTTTCTTATTAACTAACTACATCGGTTAGTTAACCTCTAGTTTAAACCCTTTTCCACTCTTATCTTTAGAGTGAAGATCCACTAGAACAACCCGCAGAGCCAATCCTTTAGGAACTACACCAACTATTTATTTTGTTACACCCTTACACCTTAACCTACCCTGTTAGATTAAGTTTAATTTACAGTTGCTAGTTGCTTAAAGTGTAAAATTTGTATTTCCCGAGTCTTGTGTCATTTTCTATCTTTGGTGCGGTTGGAAATTTACACATTGCAAATGGGAATGTATATTATAGTCAAAACTTATGTGATTTTACTACCATCACAATTAATGGTGAGTCCAAAGAATGAAGAAACTATCGAAGGAATTATCCGGAATTATTATGATCGTGAAGATGGTGAAACTACTCTGAGTTTCGTATATAGTTAGATGGTAATAAAAATAAAAATAAAAGAGAAAAAGTGTAATAAAAAAAAGAAGGAAAGTTTAAAGATAATCGTTTCGCAGCTACCGAAGGAATTACACGAAGGATCGATTATTCGTTGATACGCAACAAAAATCAACGATGTAAAGTATTGTATAAAGTGGAAGATATCTCCACTTGCCTTTTAGAGTATGTAAAGTTTTGGGATGATTGGGAAGTTGACCGTTACGGGAACGCCAACTTAGGTTGTTGTTTTTTATCGATGATCAAGACGTTGTAAATAGTCATGTCTTTATCATGGTAACGGTCAGGAAAAAGTGGCTAGCAACTTGTACTTTAGGCTTAATCTATTTGTTTCTTATTTTTATTTAACAATAATTTACTTCCCTCTCACCTGATGATTAGCCGCTGGTTTTACGCGAATGAGGACTTGTTCGAGCGTGCATGTCTA
Source organism: Tanacetum coccineum (assembly GCA_026074375.1). Taxonomy (NCBI): domain Eukaryota; kingdom Viridiplantae; phylum Streptophyta; class Magnoliopsida; order Asterales; family Asteraceae; genus Tanacetum; species Tanacetum coccineum. The sequence goes on along the minus strand of BQNB010126553.1, from coordinate 13,857 downwards.
TTCTGTCGTTACGGCCATGTATGTGTGCTTCAGCTACCCTGTTGGAGTGGTACTTCTGGTGAAAGATGGTAGAATGATTAACCGTAAGCCTTTCCATACAAAAACCCTATTTACCTTTATAAACTTGTTACTCATTGGCTTTAGTGATGGAGATGTGTATCCTTGCCAAGCTTATGATAGAACACTCGTCACGACCGAGCAATTGAGCGAATTAGTTACATGTTACCACATAGATTAGTTGAGTGATTTGAGTGTTTTCATCTTCCTATTTCGTGAGGTGTTTGGTTGTGTACTTGTAATGGATCAAATAAATGCTTTAACGGAAAATATCCTTAGGGATACATTTTTATAAACTTCTAAAGGCTACTTGAGGACAAGTAGGATTCAAGTGGGGGGATATTTGATGACATCAAATAACGTCTATTTTATAGCATCATTTATCCCATGTTATTAACCCATTTTGTATAGTTATTGCAAAGAATTGTTACTTAATCGTTTATATTTAAGAATTGCAGTAATTATGGAGTACTTGGTGAATATTAGCAAAAGGCGCGCATTCTGGAGCTTAAATGAAGATATTTTGAAGATTACTATTCTGAAGACCAATACGCCGTATCCATCAAGGAAGATACGGCGTATCCGTGCCTGCATTCACCAAAGACCACAAAGGAATAAAGCTCAATACGCCGTATCCAGAAGACCAATACGCCGTATTGGAAATATGGAATGAATATAATATTCTGGAAGATATCAAGCGTGGTCCCTACTCCAAGAAATCCCCAATACGCCGTATCCAATCCTTGGATACGCCGTATCGAACCGACTTCCAGACCTTATAAATAGAAAACTCAAAAACGAGTTTTAAGTGTGCTAAATCATATTCTCGATACCTAAACCATAAAAGTCAATTTTCAGAGGAGAAAAAGAGCAGAAGAGGTCGAGCAACGTTATCAATTCCATAGAAGACAACGTGTAATTCCATATACTTTAGTAATCATTCAGTTTTTGGTATCATTCGTTAACTCGGTTAGTTTACCTTGGCTAAATAATTGCTTTTGTATTTATTATGACGTTTGAAGGCTAATACCTTCGGGTATTAGCCATTATTATGAAGATCTGAATGTTTGGTATTTGTTTATCTTGATTTCTTGATTTATCGTTGAATGCTTGTTTATGTTTATCAATTTATACTTGTTTACGCGCTTTTGTATGCGACCTATCATTCAACTGGATCTAGTGATACGGACCAAGTAAATCTAGAGTCTAGGATAGCTCTCCATATAGTAATTTATACATCTAGAATCATAGGATCACAAATATTGTCCTTCTAAATCTGTGTCTAGGATACGCTTCGGGCTTAACTAGTTAATTAGATATTGCCAATGGTTTATTGATCGTGTTGACTAGAAGATAAACCTAGATAATTCAAGAAATAATGTTCTGATTCCATTGGATAGTTGAACAAGTGGACTACTAGTGTATAAATCGCCATTAAGCGATAAGTAGGTAAAGTCTCTATGAGCTAGGGTTTAATAAGATCACCATTGCTTTAATCCCTAAGATAGATTATAATCATCAAATAAGGATACTTTATGCGGATGCTTTAATTGTGACAAAATTAATGTGTCTAGGTCTTAGGATGATGTAACGCCTAAGTCTTAAGAATGATATACCGCCTCGAGAGAAGAAATCGTTGCACTAAAAAAACAAACCAACTTTTTAATTGGATTAATAATGGTTAATACATTTTTCTTATATTTGGCTTGACTGCTCTTTTATCTCAGTCTCTCAGGCTGAAAACCCCCATTTCCCATTAGAATTAGGATTAAGACTGTTAGCCTCAAAATATTGAGCCGAACAGGAAGTTCGTTCATTATGTATTTAAGTCTCGGTCAATCAATTACAGTTAAAGTGTTGGTTTTTGGTTAGTCGGCAAAACTTTAAATTTAAAACTTGAATCATAAGAATATTCACCACACATGTCACATCGAGCACCTAAAGGGGATCCAGCTGGAGCACTAAATTTAGGGAATGAACCACACACAAACTAGGGTAGGCGTACCGTCGTACAATAATCAACAACAAATACTGGGAAGGCGTACCCATCCGATCCAAACAATCATGCAACACATAATATTCACATAGCATTCATAAGCACATAACTTGTCCCAAAAACAAACCAATTTCGTACAATTCAATTCAAAACATTTCCAAAACACATTTGAGTATCATTTGTCCCAACGGAAAACAGTAAAAAGTGGGGCTACGAGAAAACTCACCTCAAGCAAGTCTTTAGCAAACAAATCTCAATTACAACCAGCAATCACGACGCCCGCAAACGACCTAGTCCAAGTTAATGTCCCATTTTAATAATTTCATTTCCAAAAAAATTTCACGCTTGATGCATAGAGTATTAGACTTGTTGTACAATTACTCATAACAATTTGTGGTGTGTGGTTTAACGACATATTCCTCAACAATCATATCAATCCCATTACTTACTAATACACTACTTATACTAATTAAGAATATAGATTATAATATAAGTATATATTTATAATTATTAATTTAAATATATTTCGATAGTCCATTAGGTAACTTAGTCACAGTAAAAAAATCATAATAGGGTTGAAAATGGAACGTTTACTCATAATAACAACATTATTTGTGAAGTTACGAGAAAAATTATATGTTTTGTCTTTTGTGAATATTAAATAAAAATAAATAAGTTAATTAATTATATTTTTATTTGATTTAAATAAAAAATTCATGTTTTTAGGAAAAATTTCTAAGTAAAAACTTTTTATAAAATTTCGACATGACCCGTACGTTCATACAACATTTTTCAAGGTTCCAAACCTTAATTTCAACACTTTTTACCAATTCGACACTTTTGACAAATTCCAAATCTCAATACTTTATCGTTTTCTAAAACGTTTTCTTCTCAAAATATAGTTACAATATCACTTAATTAATTACATTTTTACTTTTAAAAGTCGTCTAAAACTTTATAAAGACTAAATATATGTCTTATTGGCTTTAAGGCCCAACAACACAACAAGGGTCCATTAAGATATTTATAAGTTCAAAGTACGATACAAGTCCAAAACCAAGGTCCATTTATATACATAAGCTCATACTATAAGTAGAAATAATCCGGACCACAATATGCCTTACCATTAAGAACAGCTTATATGGCTTATTGGGTCGTGAGCCCATCAGCTCCAACAATACTTATATTAAGCTTAACCATAAGCTAATAAGCTACATATTCGCATTTGGTTACCACCATAAGCTATAAAAATAGTCCACAAACATACACCATATCACAAAAATAGTCAAAATCACTTTCCTAGTGATTTTGAAAGGTGACGTGGCATTTAAGCCCAAAACAAGCCACGAAAAGCCCACCAAATAAGCTATACAAGCTATTATCAAAAATAAGCCATCTAGCAACATATGTTATTCAACCATCACGACCATAATATCAAAACTACAAAACCCCTTTTTTTCCTTTTTATATCCGATGAACCAAACACCCCTTTTTCATCTATTTCGTTTCCAAAAATCAATTTTCACAACGATCAACTTGTACAACTAACATCTATGCATCAATACAAACCCAAAAGGACAAACAAAATTTAAATTTGAAGACTTACAAGAAAATCTTCAAAAATATAGATTTTGACACGAACCGGACAACCCAAACGTTGTTTAAATGAATACCCAAATACTCGTATCAACCCGGAATATCACGTTCTCGATCAAAGTTGGAAATTTTTTGGTGTTTGTGGTGGTGCAGGTGGCGGGTGAACAAAGCACACACACACAAGTATGTGTTATTGTTTTTTGAAAATGAAAATGAGAATGAATGGAAATGCTAGTGGAAGAATATAAGTGTACAAGTTCTAGACAACCATGCTAAAAAACCTCCTTGTCCCCTTTGACCATCTTGACCGGCCATGGGATCCTATGGGGTCTCGGTCTTTCTTTTCGTGGCCGGAATACTTAAAAAGCTCGTAAAACTCACAGTTATAAATTTACCCAAAAGTAAAAAAGCATTTTTGTTCACCTTAAATAACTTTTCCATTAACCTAGAAGATTTACACGACATTATTCTTTACTTTAAAACATGCAAAACTCATTTGGACCATTCACGGACGTGTCAGGGAGCGTTTTTTGCATGTCTCAAAAATGGCACGATCACCACCCGGAATACAAATATCTAAATAATAACCTCTATAAGGATTATTTATTACAAATAAAACCAAACTATTACCACAATTTTAACAAAAACACCACGACAACACGTACATAATTGATAAACAACGAAGTCAAATAGTATAGTCAAAGGACTATAAATAAAATATTCAGAACACAAAAAGGGCAAAGGTTACACCCGTTCTTAAGGCCTTTTAAATAATTTTATTTAATATTTATCTTAATTTCTATCTATTATTGAATAAAGTAGTTAAGACGGGGGCGCTTTCAAAATAAATGATTTTTGAACCTTCTTAATGGACTAATAACACTAAAATATGCTTAATTATATTGCAAATATGTTTGTTTTGTGTTGTTATGTCTTGCAGGTACAACGGATTGAAAACGAAGCAAAAACAGAGACTTTCGGTTAAGATTTGAAGACGTTTATGCGTTTTTCGAGATCAAGACGAAGTCAAAAATATTCCCCGAGCATGCCATTGGATAGAGCACGAGATTACGAGTCCAAAGGTGCCTTCGTCTCTTATTGGGCTGGCCCAACATTATTTATATGGGTTGGACCGACCCATACTTATTAATATGCAAATCTAAGCCAACTAAAATGGAGGCCCAACAAAATTAACTTCTAATATTAGCCCAACAAATATAAGTGCAACTCAAAGCCCAGCCCAAGATGATACTAAATGGAGCTGCGTCATTATGTTAGCCCATAATAGATGTGCAAAATGGGACATGGCCCAACTCCTATTGGAGAGAAGTAATCTAACGTAGCTATAAGAGATAACAGGTATAACATTTGGGGATTTCATTATTATCTTATCCTTCACATCTTAGTTTTTCATTTTCTTTCTTTATTTTTCGTGTTTTTACATTCGTAGAATAGAGTAGAGTAGCAATAGTATAGGAGTAGCATAGTTAATTTCTTACATGTATTTTTCATTTCGGATTGAATGTGATAGATTTATTATAATCTTTGTATGATCCGTTTGATTTGTTGCTAGTATGATTTTGGGATAAGGTTTATGAATTGAAGGTTTTAAATATGTTTTCCCAGGTTTGTTTTTGTTTCTAATGACCTTCTAGTAGCTTATTTTGATGGTAACCATGGTAATTTGGATTCAGTTTTTTTTAAGTTGGTGTTAGAGCTTATTTTTGTATTTAAATGGTAGATTAGAGTTATTTTCGTATTTGTTAAATCGTATTGGCTTGTATTCATCCTTAGATTGCAGTTTAATTGTTTCGGTTTTTGGTTCGATGTAGTTCATTCCCACAGGTAGGTTTGATTCGGGTTGTTCATATATTTAGCTTATATGGTTTGGTTACGCTTATTGTGGCTTATTCACTTTGTGAATTCAGTTTTATACTCTTGCGGTAATTAGTTTAAAGTCATGGGGGCATTTGAGCTTAAATGGTATCAAGATAAGCAGATTACAATTTTTTATTTTATGGAAAGTTTTTTTAAATCAATTTTATAATATCAGAAAAAAACATAAGCTTAATTAGATATGTAATTTTAGTAATATATTAAAATTGTTTAACCTTCTGTCTTATGTTGTATAATTCTACACTTTGGCGAGGAGCTTAAGGGTTCATAAGCTATTTTGATTTTCTTAGCTTATAGCTTTTATTAATTTTTATAAGCTTATTAACTAAGAAAGTTTAAATAACTTTATAGCTTATTTAGTAATATAAACGCTAATAAGAATAAACTAGATAGCTTACTAGTTTATGTAATTGGTCTGTTTTTCCTATTTCGTTATCGGTTCATCACTCATCTCAGGTTTCTACTTTCTTTCTCATATTTCCCATTTTAGTAGATATAGTTTTAATTTTGCTTAAAATGTCTTTTATACTTGTTTCTTTATTTTTTTGCCATGTTTAGCGAGTAAATTTATATATGCTTGTCAAGTGTTTGTGATTAGTGACTTAAGTGTGGATTAAAAAGAGATTTGTTGATTAATAATCTTCGGGTTATTTAGATTTCTTATTTGATTATTTCAAAGGGCAAAAGCCAGAGAAATAGTCAAACATCAAATCTAGTAATTAATACTTTTATCAGATATTGTTTTTAAAATGAACCAACGCTGTGAGAAAAACATATTTTTATAGGTATTAATTCGTCATCATTAAATTAAGTAATTTGTACCAAAATAAAGGATTGTTTTCAATAACAACCAACGTTGTGAGAAAACTGTTAGGAACAAGAAAAGTGTCGGTCACTTCCAATATTAACTAGTCAAAGCCAGTAGTTAGTCAATGTTTTGTTTATAAGCTAATATGACCCAAAGGCCCATGGAAAGCCTTACAAGGCCTATGGCCAACCACATTTGGAGTATAAATACCCTCTCCATGCCTTGGAGAGGGTGTTGGTTGGTTGGTTGGTTGGTTGGTTGTATGTTTCATTTTCACTTAATGCATTTCATGTTCTTTATTTTCTCTCACTAGAAAATACATCCTTCCTTCTACTTTCTCTCTCTAGTTCTTGGTTCATATATCAAAGATTACTTATATTCTAGAATTGGTATCAAAAGCCATGAAGTGATTTGTTTAGTTTTGTGTTTGTTTTCTTTTTGGTTCGTTGATTTTTCCTTTTACTTCGTACGTATATTTCTTCTTTTTCTTTTGTTTTCGAAGCTTAGTCATACAATAAAGGATCATTTACTTAGGTAAAGTTGATCTAGTATCTTTGGATATAGGTGTATTTGCTTTGGATCAAGGAAAAACTCATTTTTGTTCATCTTTTGTTTTCGAAAAACCTTATAAAGTACAAATCTTGATTTTGAAATTTTTGGCTTAAACACATTAACGTTGTTCATTTTTAAGGTACTCATAGGTTTAAGGAATACTAGTTGTACAAGACAATTTGAGACAAAACAATCAAAAAGGTGGCTTTTGTGTTTTGAAAGATTTTTGTGTTCTTGTTCGTATGGTTACACGAATTTGCAGTTCTTGAGTTCTTAGTTGTATCCGAATTCGTAACTCCAGTGGTACCCGAATTAGCAATTTCGTTTTGTACCCGAATTGACAATTTAGTGTTACCTGAATTCGCAGTTTTGCTTAATCACCCGAATTCACGGTTTTGCTTAAGTACCCGAATTGGCGATTTAGTGTTACCCGAATTCGCAGTTTTGCTTAAGTACCCGAATTGGCAACTTAGTGTTACCCGAATTCGCAGTTTTGCTTAAGTACCAGAATTGGCAATTTTCAGCAACACCCGAATTCGCAATTTTCTTAGTATCACCCGAATTGGCAATTTTCAGTAACACCCGAATTGGTAGTTTTCTTAGTATCACCCGAATTGGCAATTTTCAGTGACACCCGAATTCGCAATTGGCTTAATCAACCGAATTTGCAACTTTAACTTAAATAACATAATTATTTAATCAAAATTATTAGGGTTTATTTCTTTGATTGTAAAATCCCTGGTGAAAACACTCACTGTTTCCCGGTTTGTCAAGAATTGTAAAATTCGTCGGTTAGTTTCAAGGACTTAAAACCACAAAAGACAACACCCTCAAACACAATTACTTTCTATCACCGCTCGATCAAACAGTATTCTTTCAACATACAACTTTCTCAATGACGACTCTTGCTGACAAAGCGATTCTTTCGGGTGCTGACAATCGTCCACCCATGTTGAAAAAAGATATGTACGATTCTTAGAAAATCATAATGGAGCTATACATGATGAATAGACAACATGGACAAATGATTCTTGAATCCGTTGAGAATGGTCCACTCATTTGGCCTTCAATTGAGGAAAATGGAGTGACTAGACCAAAGAAATATTCTGAGTTATCTGCTACGGAGGCAATTCAAGCTGATTATGATATCAAAGCAACAAATATCATTCTCCAAGGATTACCACGAGAGGTCTATGCATTGGTTAGCAACCATAAAGTCGCCAAGGAACTTGGGAAAATAATTCAAACTTCTATGCAAGGGATTTAATGGCGAAACAGGACAGGAGAGTGTAAGCTTTATGATGAATTCGATAAGGAGGAAACACAACGTGATTTCTACTTGAGATTTTCATTGCTACTCAATGACAAGAATATCTATAATATGAAACTAGAATAATTTCAAGTGAACACCAAGTTCTTGAATACTCTTCCTCTTGAGTGGAGCAAATTTTTGACAAATGTCAAACTAGTTCGGGATTTGCACACAACTAACATTGATCAACTTCATGCTTACTTGGGACAACATGAATTTCCTGCAACTGAGGTTCGTTTAATGCATGAACGCAACTCAGATCCGCTTGCTTTGGTTGCAACCCATCAGATGACACAATCTCCTTATCAAACTCATCAAAAATCATACCAAAACTCTTAATTTCAACCACATGTTTCACATTATTAGTCTCAACAATACTCAATTAATCAATCATCAACACCTCTTTCAATCACTCATCCATCCAATGATTATCATTCATCAGTTCACCACAATGCTTATTCTCCATCATCCTCAATCCCTAAATTGGAATGTGCTCCCACAATTAACCAACAACAACAACAACCTGAATTTTCCCAATCAGACTTAGGTATAACTGTTCTAGTGTTCCAGAGAGGTGATGATCCCATTGATGCTATCAATCACGTGATGTCATTCTTCTAGATTTCCTTCACATCTGCTTATCCTACTACCAAAAATAGCTGAGGAATTTCTCAAACCCTAGGCAACAAGCTTACCATTAATAATGGTTTAAATTACGTTACAACCAGTTCAGGGGAGACAATTTTCTTTTGCTTTGGGTACTAGTAAGACCTACAATCGAGGAGCAAGTAGAAGCAATTCTGGGAAACAAAGGACTGTTATTTGTTACAACTGCAAAGGGGAAGGCCATATGTCCAAACAGTGCACTAAACCTAAGAGGAAACGGGATGATTCGTGGTTTAAGGAGAAAGTATTACTGGTACAAGCTCAGGCACATAGTCAAATTCTAAATGAGGAGGAACTAGCATTTTTGGCTGATCCAGATATTCATGAAGGTCAAGCCCACAGAAGTCATTACTCACAATTGCTGCTTTATCAAGCTGATGATTGGGTGCATATGACTCTGATTATGATGAACTTAACACTGCCAAAGTTGCTCTCATGGCGAATTTATCTCATTATGGTTCAGATGCTCTCGCTAAGGTACACAATCATGATAATGTAAATAATAATATGCTTAATCAAGCTGTGCAGGCGATGCCGTCTTCTGAACAATTAAATGTTATGAAACCATTAGAGATTGAAATAACCAGTGATAGCAAATATCATTCCTTATTCTCAGTTATGTGAATGAATATAACCGGCAGCTGTTCCAGATTTATACTCTTTGCGCAACAAGATGCTTGATTTATAGGGATTAACCAACTAAAAACCCAATTTAGTTAATTGTTACAAGATTAAAATTCTGGACAATAAAGAGTGTCAATAATACTTTAAATTGCTGATCTTGAAAGATATAAGAAAACAAGTTAAAAGTTTTGAAAGAAGGACAAAAATGTTGATTTAAGGAGTAATGATTACCGTTTCGATTCAAGTGCACAGTCTTGAGATTGATCGTCTTAACAAAACTCTTTAGAGAACATTTAAAGAAAAGGAATCTTTAAAGCAAACGGTTACTCTTCCTCAAACATAATTTAAGAAAGGAAGATCTAGGCACATCGATTAGAGAGAATGCGTTAGAAAAGTGGATATCAAACAGCTAGAAAATTATTGTTTTTAAAATAGATTAAATCGCACCAAATTGTTAACATTGTTGACGAAACCTCATTTTTTCTTGATCATTCCACTAAACAAACTCTAGGTTTTCAAAATCCTTTCTATCTAAAGAAAGCTCAGCAGTTGGAACCAAAGCTTTATGATGGTAATGTCATTGAGAAAACTAATGCTATTGTGATTCCTGACTCTGAAGAGACCTTAATGCTTGCTGAAGAGAGTCATTTAAAAATGATTTTAAAACAAAAGGATCCTATAATGTTAGAAAAAAAGTTAATACTACACCAGTCGATTATGCTGTTCTTAATAATCTTTTCTAGTTTTTTAAAAAAAACGATTTGTTCCACAATTGTAATTATCTGATGAACATTCCTTTTGGTTCTCAGAGTTTTGTGACATTCTCGCGATACCCCACTCTTTCTAGTAGACCCATCAAAGTTGATGTTCCAAAAGAAATTCCTAAAGTCAGCATGGTTAATATGAGTTTGAAGAAACTTAAACACCATCTTGCTTGTTTTGATGTGGTTGTCAAAGAAAGAACCATGGCCACAGCTATCACTAAGGGCTCATAGGGGTTCAAACATACAAAAGCTTGTTTTAGGGATGAAATAATTCTATTTGTAAAAGCTCTGAAAGACTTATTTAACATATTCAATCAATATTTGGTTGATGAACTTTCTGAAGTCCAAAATGTCTTTCATCAAATGGAACAGGCTGTGGAACAACATCGTTTAGAGTCAAAAACATTTAAAGTTAAAATGAATCAAGTTTTGAACGAAAACGAACGACTCTTGGAACAAGTCATTAGCAAAGATATTGTGAACATGATTGTGAATTATTCTGTGGATAATGTTTCTGTAAATGTGCATGAATGTGTAAAGTGTCTCAAACTTAAGACTGAGTGATAACGCTCAAATTATACATGTTTTTATATGCGTTATCAAAGATTATATATATATAAATTGGTTAATAATAAGAACTCTTGGTATAGAATATAGTATATTTGTCATTGTAGGTTCTCGGAATGTGTCGTGGAAGAAAACGGAAGAATACGCGAAGATTTGAAGCTTAAATGAAGAAATAACTTAAGCTGAATGCTTCCCGACACCTGTTCACTGTTTTGGCCATAACTTGGTCATACGAACTCCGTTTTAGTTAATTCAAGCATCCACGGAAAGAATATTTAATTATCTACAACTTTGGAAAAGTCCATCTGCTGAAACAACCCAAAGTGCGGCGCACTTTTCCATCAAAATTGAAATTTAAGAGAATTAAATGCAATTCAATGCTAAGTGCATTAACTCACAAATTGTTGCGCACTTTTATGCAAGTGGGGCGCAATTTGGCCCCGAAAAAGCCTATAAATACCCTCATTTGGCTCTCTCATATCACATATCTCACACACAAACTTCTATCTTACACACACAATCTCTATAGCCTTTGGAGAGGAGGAAGGAGTGGTGAGGGTCTTTGGACCCAATGATCCAAACACCCCTCTAAACCACCATGCCACCACCACTCTCAACCATAAACCACTACTAAAACACATATTTACAGAATTTCTACACCATATTTAGATCATATACCATCCATTTCTATAACCTTAAAACTTATCACTTTGATTCTTAGAGGATTCACACCAAATTCTCTTAAGATCATCACCATAAACCTTTTTACCAAACACTACATTTGGTGATATGTTATGGATTTCCATAAGTTACATAGTATAGTCCGGGTTATCTTAGTCGCATTTGGTTGTTGGTTGATCATAGAACTACTAGTTTTGGGTTGATGGTTGTTGTAGTCGAAATATTGGTATTGTTACTTTGCTTCTTATATGTGAAACATGAATAATATTTGGATGATTTTGCTATGATTTATGAATATACATGTTTATGAATTCGATGTTATTTTACTTGGATCATTGTTTATCTTTTGATATATCTTGCAATTGAAATAGGCCGAAAGGATTAATTGCCTTGATATATTTTGAATCATGTTGGCCATATGAATCAATATCATGCTTGTGAGAATTGTGTGGTAAATTGATAAATAAACCAAGTAGAATAATGTTTAAGACCTTTCCTTATGTTGACCGACCGGGTTGGGAGGAATTCATATATATGCATATTTGATATAAACCACTCTTAATGCACTAGTGATGATGTAGTATATAGGCCGAAAGGATTCTATGTTATCATTGGTAGATATGCTTGTTATTATGATTACCCATCATATATGACTTGTATGCTTTGTTTATATAAAGTCTTGCTCTATCTATATCTATTATGTTATGTGGATCATGTCTTGTTTCTTGCTTACTTTATACACACGTTTTGGCTATTTGATCCGTGACAATCAATTAGCTTTGTTACTTGATAAACAATCTGTGAATTGCTACAAATCCCGTGGAACGACCTGGACTTACCCAATACTATATTACACTCGAATAGGGTATACTTGCCCGAATGTTGTGTTTTTAGTCAAAATCGGTATTTCTAGTTATTATAAATTTAAAGCTTGTAGAAAACACACATCAAGTTTTTGGCGCCGTTGTCGGGGATTTGTTTTAGTTGTTTACAAATTGTTTGCTAGTCTTGTGCATCTTACGTGTGTTTTAAATCTCTAAAATCTTGTTAAAAATATGTCTGTTTGTTGCAGGAAAGTATGGCGCACAATTAACCTTGTGCGTCGCACTTCCCCTGTTCCCATTTCTTATTTTACAGGTTTTTACCTGAGGTGCGCTGGTTTCACACCAAAATCGCCGCACTGTTTTACAAATCAACGTTTATAAACTCGCCGTACCGTTTTTTGGCAAACAAAAACCAAAAAAATTGTTTTTCTCCAGGAAGTGCGCCGCACATACAATGTGTGCGTCGGTTTTCCTGAAAACCCAGAAAGTACGCCTTACACCAAGTGCGCCGCACTTTCTACAAAAATTTTCACAAACAGAATCTATCTAATTTAAAACTAAAACCCAAACAAAACCCCAAAGTTGCTAGTCTCAAGTATGTGATCATTTGAAATCCCATTTTATCTGATTATACGCCTTGTAATTTTGTGAATATTTAGTTGTCATTCAAAAATAAAAAAAACCAAAAAGATTTTTTTTTCTATGTTATTTTTACTTTCTTTTTGCTTTTGGCATGTTCTTGTTTATATAATAAAAAATCATGCTTTTGTTAGATTTTAGTTGTTCTTATGTGCATCTATTAAAACTCTAAAATTTTGTTGTTGAAACTCATAGTACGCCGCACTTGATATTAAGTGCGTCGTGTTTTCTCAACATCCAAAAATATTGATTTTGTATAAAAATAAATCAGGCGCATTTTTATTTCTGTCTTATCTTCTGCAAATATTTGTTATATGTTTGTTTGTTTTTACATGTTTGCCTGTTTGTTTATGTTTGCCTGCGTTAAGAAAAAAAAAGAGGCATAAAAATGTTAAAACTATAAAATATTAAAAAAAAAGAGTTTCGTATTTCCTTTTGTTTAGATGGTTTGTTTGTGTTTGTCTATTTTGAGTTTGCATGTGTTTATATTTGTGATAATAAATAATAAGTAAAAAAAAATCAAAAAATATGTTTTCTGTCATAATAAAACCGCCGCACATATGTTGGTGTGCGGCGCACCTTTCAAGTTTTTTTTTACCGCGCTAGTATTTTGAATATTTGAAAAAAACAATAAAAAAGGTTAAATGCGATGTACGCCGCACTTTCTTTTAAGTGCGACGCATTTCTGGTCTAAAAATATATATATAAAGACATAAATAGATATATTAATAAAAAGAAAAAAACAATAAAAATTTTACGTTATATAATTATTGTATGTTAGATTTTTGTCTAAAAAAATAAATAAAAAACCAAAAAACAAATATATATATATATATATATATATATATATATATATATATATATATATATATATA
>BQNB010126552.1:0-19585 GCA_026074375.1 Tanacetum coccineum | reverse complement strand
GTTATTCCAACTTTGTCTTGTAGGTCCTCCACCTTTAATATGTTTTGTCATAATCAACTCAAAGTATAATTCCCAACAAATTGCGTGATGCCCGTTTATGTTAACTGATCATTTTTAGCTTACGCGATTTAACGTAACGATTTCCATTAAAAACGAACGCGTACAATACTAAAAATAAATGGTGACTTTATTAACGTCGTACATTGTCCTAAAACACGAGGTGTTATACATTTAGATAATCATTATTGTGAAGAAGAAGAAGAGGGGATCTATGGACCAAAATTCATGGAAGCTTATGGAGCTTCACATATCAATCACACCATACCCCGAAAGGAAAAAGACCCAGGAAGTTTCACTTTACCTTGCTTTATTAATAATGTTTGTTACCTCTATTGACCTACCTTAACTTAGGATTAGGTGAATTAGCTCACACTAGGTTGACAGTTGAATTGGCGGATTGGACTGTGAAATATCCAAAAGGAATAGCTGAAAACGTACTAGTAGGAATTGGTAAATTTACCTTCCCCGTAGACTTTATAATTCTTGATATGCCTGAGGATATCAAAGTGCCCTTGATCCTCGGAAGGCCATTTTTGTCTACCGCTCGGTCTAAGATTGATGTTTACAAAAGAAAGATTACTTTAGGGGTCGGGGAAGAAAAAATTATTTTCAAAAGTGTTAAACCTGCTAGTAGTTTAATTAGGAGGGTCTATATGCTAAGTTTGAGAGAAAGAATGGAACTTGATTTAGAAGCTAGGCTTATGGGATAGACTTTGGTGTTAAATAGATCATTAGACCCTTTCTTAGAAGATTACATTGAATTAAATAATCTAAATGAACCAATTGAGTTTAGGAGAAATCAAGGAGATGATTTGATGCCCACCATTGATGAAGGTGAGGTAATTAAGGAATTTAGAACTAGGGATGAAGATCTTGATACTGGAATTGATGATTACCCTAATTATTGCGACGATGATAAAAAGATCCATATAGATTGTGCCCACAACTTAAGGTTTTCTTGCATGATAGGATTTGAATTCACTCACGCTAACTTTTTCCCATTATTGTATGTCAATGTGATGTCCAAAAAGTTATATAACTCTATAATAAAAGATAAGATGGTGTACAAAGGGAATAATGTTGTAGGAGCCGTAATGAATGTGCTTATTTTTGTTGGAACTTTTTCTGTTGTGACTGACTTTGCAGTTTTAGAAAATATGGATGCTTATCGTGATGAAGGAATGGGTGATGTTATTGCTGGCGAACCGTTCTTAAGAGAAGTTGGAATTAAAGCAAAACGGTTCAAAGGGATAATTACCATTTACAAAAATGATGATGAAGCAACTTACCAAATGGTGCGATCACATCCGAGGTTTAAAAACCACACTAATAAGCAATGCAACAAGATCCCACCATTACTAAAGGTAAGTGAAAAAGATAAGAAGAATGGAATTTTGCATGTATACCAAAAACTTAAGGGGTTCTACAAAGGAGTTTTTAATCTAGGACCCGAATACATTCAAAATGCGAAGACGGAAGAATGGCTCACACGCGGGCACATTAGCGTGCATGAGATGGAATAAGACGAGAAGCTGAAGAAAAGTCTAACTTAAAGACTTTGCTGTAAACAAAATTGCTTCTCGGAAGACAACCTAGAATGTTATTTAATTTTGTTATCGAGTCTGTCTTCCCAGAAATCAATACGGCGTATCCGCTCCATACCATAGGGTGTATTGATTGTCTAGACGTTATCAATCTTTATTTTTATTGCACTTTAAAAACATTATTGTCAGATTTTGAATACGACCTATTCATTCATCTGATAATCCGTATCCACCAGACTGACCCATAATTATTTTGTTTAGTTTAGTTTAAATTAACCGTAGATACCAAGATAGGAATGCATAGTTTCCTATATTTTATACAGGACCTCCTAGAAAGAAAAATCGACAAATTTTGGTGGAGAATCTACAAAATCTAGAGATACTAAAGTGTTGGAGTCTTGAAACTTCAAGACGGTTGTTCAACACAAATTTTTGCTCAATAAAGTTACATGGAGAATCACTACCGAGCAAATATCAGGGGAGTTTCTCATTCTAACTATTTTTAATTCCCGTATTTTATGTTTTATTCATACAATGAGGGCGTTGTATATTTTAAGTGAGGGGATGGAATTAAAATGTTTACTTCCCCTAAATTTTCACACAAAAACACTAAAACGCTTAAAATATGCTCAAATTTAAAAAAAATTCAAGCATACTTTTGTGAAATTACATGATACATAACCCGCACACAATAACCCTTGTTAGATATTGTGAGGATTTAGCCTTTCTGTTTTCAAATGTTTACCCAAATTCTAAAAAAATATAAGTGTGCCGGTGATGTTGTAGACTTTAGAACTTGGCTTGGTATATCACCCGAGACCGCAATGATAAGTACTATTGATTTAGATGGAGTAACTTGTTTAAATTGGTAAATTTTAGGATTACACCTAAATCGCCTTTACATGTTGCTTATTAACTAACTACACTGGTTAGTTAACCTCCCGTTTAAACACTTTTTCATTCTCATCTTTAGAGTGAAGATCCACTAGAACAACCCGTAGAGCCAATCCTTTAGGGATTACACCAACTATTTGTTTTGTTACACCCATACATCTTAACCTACCCTGTTAGATTAAGTTTAATTTAAAGTTGCTAGTTGCTTAAAGTGTAAAGTTTGTATTTCTCGAGTCTTGTGTCATTTTCTATCTTTGGTGCGGTTAGAAATTTGCACATTGCAAAAGGGAATATATATTAGTAGTCAACACTCATGTGATTTTACTACCAATACAATTAATGGTGAATCCGAAGAACGAAGAATTATCAAAGAAATTATCCAAAATTATTATGATCGCGAAGATGGTGAAACTACACCGAGATTTGAAGTTTAGTTAGCAAAAAAATGCAACAAAAAAAAGAAAGAGAAAGAAAGTTTGAAGATAATCGTTTCACAAAGAGCATTACCTAAGGAATTACACGAAGGATTGATTATTCGTTGATACGTCTAAAAAAGCAATGATGTAAAGTATTGTACAAAGTGGAAGATATCGCCACTTGCCTTCTGGAGTATGTAAAGTTTTGGGATGATTGGGAAGTTGACTATTACGGGAACGCCAACTTAGGTTGTTATTTTTGATCAATGATCAAGACGTTGTAAATAGTTGTGTCTTAATCATGGTAACGGTCGGGAAAAAAGTGTCTAGCAACTTGTATCTTAAGTCTTAATCAATTTGTTTCTTGATATTTATTTAACAACAATTTACTTCCCTCTCACCTGATGATTAGCTGCTGGTTTTACACGAATGAGGACTTGTTCGTGCGTGCATGTCTATTCTGTCGTTACGGCCATGTATGCATGTCTTAACTGCCTCGTTGGTTTACGACTTTTGGTGAAAGTTAGAAGGTTCCTACCCTATATCATTCTTCATCCTAACCGTTGGTTAAATTCGAATGAGGATGTGATCGAACACACATGTCTATTCCGTCGTTACGGCCATGTATGTGTGCTTCAGCTGCCTTGTTGGAGTGGTACTTCTGGTGAAAGATTGTAGAATGATCAACCGTAAGCCTTTCCATACAAAAACCCATATTTACCTTTATAAACTTGTTACTCCTTGGCTTTAGTGGTGGAGATGTGTATCCTTGCCAAGCTTATGATAGAATACTCGTCACGACCGAGCAATTGAGCGAATTAGTTACATGTTACCACATAGATTAGTTGAGTGATTTGAGTGTTTTCATCTTCCTATTTCGTGAGGTGTTTGGTTGTGTACTTGTAATTGATCGAATAAGTGCTTTAACGGAAAATATCCTTAGGGATACATTTTTATAAACTTCTAAAGGCTACTTGAGGACAAGTAGGATTCAAGTGGGGGGATATTTGATGACATCAAATAACGTCTATTTTATAGCGTCATTTATCCCATGTTATTAACCCATTTTGTATAGTTATTGCAAAGAATTGTTACTTAATCGTTTATATTTGAGAATTGCAGTAATTATGGAGTAATTGGTGAAATTAGCAAAAGGCGCGCATTCTGGAGCTTAAATGAAGATATTTTGAAGATTACTATTCTGAAGACCAATACGCCGTATCCATCAAGGAAGATACGACGTATCTGTGCCTGCACTCACCAAAGACCACAGAGGAATAAAGCTCAATACGCCGTATCCAGAGATACTCAATACGCCGTATTCAAGATATAGTATGTGAATATTCTGGAAGATATCAAGCGTGGTCCCTACTCCAAGAAATCCTTAATACGCCGTATCCAATACTTGGATACGCCGTATCAAACCGACTTCCAGACCTTATAAATAGAAAACTCAAAAACGAGTTTTAAGTGTGCTAAATTATATTCTCGATACCTAAACCATAAAAGTCAATTTTCATAGGAGAAAAAGAGCAGAAGAGGTCAAGCAACATTATCAATTCCATACGAGACAACGTGTAATTCCGTATACTTTAGTTCGTTTAGTTTTTGGTATCATTCATTAACTCGGTTAGTTTACCTTGGCTAAATAATTGCTCTTGTATTTATTATGACATTTGAAGGCTAATACCTTCAGGTATTAGCCATTATTATGAAGATCTGAATGTTTGGTATTTGTTTATCTCGATTTCTTGATTTATCATTGAATGCTTGTTTATGTTTATCAATTTATACTTGTTTACGCGCTTTTGTATGCGACCTATCATTCAACTAGATCTAGTGATACGGACCAAGTAGATCTAGAGTCTGGGATAGCTCTCCATATAGTAATTTATACATCTAGAATCATAGTTACACAAATATTGTCCTTCTAAGTCTGTGTCTAGGATACGCTTCGGGCTTAACTAGTTAATTAGATATTGCCAATGGTTTATTGATCGTGTTGACTAGCAGGTGACCTAGATAATTCAACAAGTAATGTTCTGATTCTATTGGATAGTTGGACAAGTGGACTACTAGTGTATAAATTACCGTTAAGCTGTAAGTGGGTAAAGTCTCTATGAGTTAGGGTTTAACAAGATCACCATTACTTTAATCCCTAAGATAGATTATAATCAGCAAATAAGGATGTTTTATGCGGACGATTTAATTGTGATAGAATTAATGTGTCTAGGTCTTAGGATGATGTAACGCCTAAGTCTTAAGAATGACATGCCGCATCGAGAGAAGAAATCATTGCACTTAATAAACAAACCAACATTCTAATCGGATTAATAATGGTTAATACAGTTTTCTTATATAAGGCTCGACTGCTCTTTTATCCTTTGTTAATTAGCTCGCGTAGGTTAAAGTACCTTGAATTGATTATAGTTACCAACCAAACCGTGCCAGTCTCTCAGGCTAAAAACCCCTTTTTCCCGTTAGAATTAAGAACTAAGACTGACATAGGTTTAGAATAGGATAGAATTAACATAGATTAGATAACCAAGATATTAATTGAATTGATAGATTTAACCTCGCTTCAAGTGTTCGACACCATACTTACCACGAAACTACTACCGATCAGGTACACTGCCCGTTAAAGTGTTGTTTTTGGTTTAGTCGGCAAAATATAAATTTAAAACTTGAATCAATAAAATATACACCACACCACGACACATCATGGTGATATAGAGATGGTTGGGTTATTTCCATGTAGATGATGCCTTTTATGGATGCCAAATTTCTAAGCTCAATTGGTGGAGGCTGCATTGAGTTTGGGTTTGCCTTCATAGAGGAAATGTTATCCTTTTGGCTTTAGTAACAAGATCTGCACTATGGATGATGCCTTTCTTGGATGCCTAGTTCTTTATTTATTATGAGGTGGTTGCTGTAATAGATGCTGATCTAGCCTTCAAGTAGGAAATGTAGTCCTAGTGTTTGGTTTTAGGGTACATGAGGTCTGTCTTTAGTAATCTCTATGGATTTCTACTCTAGAAATGCACTGTGATGCTTAAAAGGTTAAGGAAATGTAGTATTTCCTTTGTGGAAATGTGTGATATAGGGTCCGTTATTTGTCTTGTTTAGCATCTGTTATGAGTATTTCTAGATTTATAAAACAGTAAGGTTGTTCACTGGTTCTTAGTATACACCTTGTAACTCTTATATAGTTTCTGGTATTAATATATTTCACATTTCTAAAAAAAATTACAATATATCGTCAAAATAAAACATAAACCTATGAACCTCAATTATATGTAACCCTAGGTCATAAACATCTAGGAGGCTACAAGAATTATCATATGTAGATTCTCATACTCTCAATTCTCGAAGATAAAAATTAATGTTGTATGTCTTTGTTGTAGTACTAATTGAAGATTTTCTTGCGTGGATTTGAAAAAGCTTGATGGAACGCATTTATAAATCGTAAGCTCATATATTGCATTGCAAGCTAATAAGCCAATGTTGACTGTTTGGATTAGATTATATTTAATAAGTTGATAACTTCAATTTTTTTGTTTAATTTGGAGTGGTAAATGACTATAAGAGTCATAAGTTGAAAAATGTTAATGTTAGATCAAGTATAATTGAGAAATTTGTAATTTATAATGCAACATGTTATATAAGCCCAACTTCACTTAAAAAACCAGACTTCTGTGGCTTATCGAAACCCTCTTTATGCCCTAAGTCTAAACCTCCCAACCAACCAGCGGTGAAGCACAACCCGATAGGAACGGCCAAACTCTTTCGGTACTCCACGCTGGAATGAAGCCTGCTCACAACGGCTGGAATAAACTACCGAATGACCTTATGACGAGCCATTTTGGCCTGAGCCAACTCTGCCACCAACCCTATTTTCTCATCCTCTAGTATCTTCACTCACGCCTCCGCATCGGATAACTGCATAGATCTGGGCTCAAGGACCTCTTCCAACTGCTTTATCCTCCTAACCTGATCCGAGGCGGTTCGCCTCCAATCATCCCTTTTTCTTTCCATCTATTTCAACCTATCCAATAACACCCTCTCCCTATCTAGACACTGTGAATGTGCATTCTCCAACAAAGCAATTTTTTTATAACCCATCATTCACTTGCATCTCCCTCTGTAGGTCATTTCTCAAGCGGTTCAATTCCTCTAGCTGAGTCTTACTATGATTGTATAGATCCACGTGATCACGATTTAGCCGCTCATGTCTCTTCAAAAGCTCACCATGTGATAGAATTCTTTGACCCAACGATTGATAAGTACGTCTGATCACTTCACAATTGGACAAGCTGCTCAAGACCTCGTCTTCGGCAGGGGTGGCCAAATGAGGAACAACTCTTTTTAGGCCTGGAAGGAGCAAATGCAGAGATCCTTACGAAGCCCCAAATCCGGCACAAACCGGTACGTAGCAGCATCCTCGCCATTGTCTTCATCGTGTGCGAAGTGAAATGAATTAGCTGCTCACAAACAAAGTGACACAATCAATATCCACCATTCAAAGATAACCACATAAGACAAAGGAGAAGAACTTACTGTCAGGATGAATCACGTGCTCTTGAGTATCACCATGCTCTTGAGAGTTGCTACGCTTGATATGAGCTTAAAGTATGTCCAAAGGGCATTTCAAATAAGCAAAAGTAAAACAAATTAAAACACAAATCAGGCAAGAAAAATGGCTTGGAAATAGGCTGTCACACCAGCATATGCTGACTTATCCTTTTTTAGAGAAAAATGATGGCTATTGTAGCCCTATGAAACAACTAGAAAAAGAATGCATGTTTATGTTTATATTTAAAACTTGTTTACGCTGCTTTTGTATGCGACCTATCATTCATCAACAGATCTAGTGATAAGACCAAGTATATCTAGAGTCTGGGATATAGCGTCTCCATATAGTAATTTTATGACATCTAGAATCATGTTACACAAATATTGTTCCTCAAGTCTTTATCTATAATCCTCTTCGGGCTTAAACTATTAATTAGATATTGCCTATGGTTTATTGATCGTGTTAACTAAGCAGGTGACGCTAAGATAAATTCCAACAAGTAATGTTCTGATTCTAATTGGATAGTATTTGGGACTAGGGACTACTAGTGTATAAATTAAACCCGTTAAGCTGTAAGTGGGGTATAGTCTCTATGAGTTAGGTTTAACAAGATCAATAACACAATAAAACAAAAAATCAACACACAAAATCACACAAAAAACCATTCTTTAATCCCTAAGATAGATTATAATCAGCAAATAAAGATGCTTTATGCGGATGCTTTAATTGTGACAGAATTAATGTGTCTAGGTCTTAGGATGATGTAACGCCTAAGTCTTAAGAATGATATGCCGCCTCGAGAGAAGAAATCATTGCACTTAATAAACAAACCAACATTCTAATCGGATTAATAATGGTTAATACAGTTTTCTTATATAAGGCTCGACCGCTCTTTTATCCTTTGTTAATTAGCTCGCGTGGGTTAAAGTGCCTTGAATTGATTATAGTCACCAACCAAACTGTGCCAGTCTCTCAGGCTGGAAACCCCTTTTTCCCGTTAGAATTAGGAACTAAGACTGACATAGGTTTAGAATAGGATAAAATTAACATAGATTAGATAACCAAGATATTAATTGAATTGATAGATTTAACCTCGCTTCAAGTGTTCGACACCCTACTTACCACGAAACTACTACCGATCAGGTACACTGCCCGTTAAAGTGTTGTTTTTGGTTTAGTCGGCAAAATATAAATTTAAAACTTGAATCAATAAACTATACACCACACCACGACACATCATGGTGATATAAAGATGGTTGGGTTATTTCCATGTAGATGATGCCTTTTATAGATGCCAAATTTCTAAGCTCAATTGGTGGAGGCTGCATTGAGTTTGGGTTTGCCTTCATAGAGGAAATGTAATCCTTTTGCCTTTAGTAACAAGATCTGCACTACGGATGATGCCTTTCTTGGATGCCTAGTTCTTTATTTATTATGAGGTGGTTGCTGTAATAGATGCTGATCTAGCCTTCAAGTAGGAAATGTAGTCCTGGTGTTTGGTTTTAGGGTACATGAGGTCTGTCTTTAGTAATCTCTGTGGATTTCTACTCTAGAAATGCACTATGATGCTTAAAAGGTTCAGGAAATGTAGTATTTCCTTTGTGGAAATGTGTGATATATGGTCCGTTGTTTGTCTAGTTTAGCATCTGTTATGAGTATTTCTAGATTTATAAAACAGTAAGGTTGTTCACTGGTTCTTAGTATACACCTTGTAACTCTTATATAGTTTCTGGTATTAATATATTTCACATTTCTAAAAAAATTACAATATATCGTCAAAATAAAACATAAACCTATGAACCTCAATTATATGTAACCCTAGGTCTTAAACATCTAGGAAGCTACAAGAATCATCATATGTAGATTCTCATACTCTCAATTCTCGAAGATAAAAAGTAATGTTGTATGTCTTTGTTGTAGTACTAATTGAAGATTTTCTTGCGTGGATTTGAAAAAGCTTGATGTAACGCATTTATAAATAGTAAGCTCATATATTGCATTGCAAGCTAATAAGCCAATGTTGACTGTTTGGATTAGATTATATTTAATAAGTTGATAACTTCAATTTTTTTGTTTAATTTGGAGTGGTAAATGACTATAAGAGTCATAAGTTGAAAAATGTTAATGTTAGATCAAGTATAATTGAGAAATTTGTAATTTATAATGCAACATGTTATATAAGCCCAACTTCACTTAAAAAACCACACTTCTGTGGCTTATCGAAACCCTCTTTATGCCCTAAGTCTAAATCTCTCAACCAACCAGCGGTGAAGCACAACCCGATAGGAACGGCAAAACTCTTTTGGTACTCCACGCTGGAATGAAGCCTGCTCACAACGGCTGGAATAAACTACCGAATGACCTTGTGACGAGCCATTTTGGGCCCCCCCCTGAGCCAAACAGCCAAACCCAACCCTATTTTCTCATCCTCTAGTATCTTCACTCACGCCTCCGCATCGGATAACTGCTTAGATCTGGGCTCAAGGACCTCTTCCAACTGCTTTATCCTCCTAACCTGATCCGAGGCGGTTTGCCTCCAATCATCTCTTTCTCTTTCCATCTATTTCAACCTATCCAATAACACCCTCTCCCTATCTAGACACTGTGAATGTGCATTCTCCAACAAAGCTATTTTTTTATAACCCATCATTCGCTTGCATCTCCCTCTGTAGGTCATTTCTCAAGCGGTTCAATTCCTCTAGCTGAGTCTTACTATGATTGTATAGATCCACGTGATCACGATTTAGCCGCTCATGTCTCTTCAAAAGCTCACCATGTGATAGAATTCTTTGACCCAACGATTGATAAGTACGTCTGATTACTTCACAATTGGACAAGCTGCTCAAGACCTCGTCTTCGAGCAAAATAGAGCAAAAATAAGCAATGACAATAAGCTAAAGAAAGAGAACAGCTAGAAAGGGTTAAAACACTTAAAATTTTACACTAAGAATCAAATAAGCTCAAATAAGCTTAAGACAAATCCAAATAAGCTAGAACAAGCTTAAACTAACCTAATAAGCAAAGACAAACCAAAATAAGCTAACACCCACAGACAGATAAGCCATAAAAGGCAAATAAGCTATAAGCACAAAATTGGCAGACAAACAAGCCAAATGGCACCTTTTGGGCTTATTTTTAAGCCCTTAGAGTGGTTTTTGGCTTTCTGGCTTAAAGGAGCTTAAAGAGTAGCTTATAGGCTTCCTAAAAAATCAATAAGATTAAAACTTGAAGCAAAAATAGGCACTAAAAAGGGGCTTTTGCACTAGGGAACCTAGTTGACAGTTTTAAAGGGACAAAAAGTAGTCTTATAAATAAGCCACCAAATAAGCTCAAAATGCAAAGTTAGCTAAAAACAGATGGACACAAGCTCCAAATGAGCTTGTGTACCAAAATTTAGAGGCTAGAAACAAGATTTAAGATCTGTTATCTAGGAATGAAAAGAGAGGTAAAGAAATTGACTAAATGAGTTTGACAGATTTTAGAAAAGGCACAAGGTAAACTTAGAAAACACTACACCACTCTATTATAACACCCAAATGAACATAAAAACAAGACTCAAAAACAGACTTGAACACAAAATCAAATAAGCAATGTACCAACTGTTATATCACCATAGTTTGAACACATCCTTTAGAAAAACTTGAAAACTAATTTTTAGAACTAAAAACCTTGAAAAATTGCTTAACTACTACTTACAAAAGTTGGCCAAAAGTGGCCAATTGATCCACTTGGTTTTTAAACTCAAATTGAGCCGTTTTCACCCTTGACCCAAACATTCCTTTAAGTCCTAAAATCCAAATTTTAAACTGATTTAAAGGGTTTTAAGCAAAGGTTTTTGAAAAACAGTTAACAACTAATAAATAGCAAGCAATAATAAGCACAAATGACACAATAAAAAGCACTAGAATAAGCAGATAAGTTATAAGCAGTTTATAAGCAAATTTGGCAGTTTTAAGCACAAGCTAAAACTAAATAACAACCAAGCAATAAAAGGCACACATAAGCATAAAGAAACATAAATAAGCACAAAAAAGCATAAATAAGCACAAAATAAGCATTGCTACAGTAAAAAGTAAAAAAATGGATTTTATGGGCCTTTGACCTATGGGGCATCGATTTTATGGGCCTGTTCCCGTCTTCTCAAGGGAATAAATACATTCTCGTAGCCGTTGATTATTTGTCTAAATGGGTTGAAGCAAAAGCGCTCCCCACTAATGATGCTTGAGTTGTCGTTAAAATTTTAAAATCTCTCTTCGCCCGATTTGGAACTCCTCGTGCTATAATTAGTGATCACGGTACCCATTATTGCAATGACCAATTCGAGAAGGTCATGCTTAAGTATGGAGTTACCCACCGTCTTTCTACCGCGTATCATTCACAAACGAGTGGACAAGTAGATGTTTCAAATCGTGGTTTGAAACGTATCTTATGTCTCCTTCAGCTTCGGACCAGTTACTTCATCAACAAGCTTCAGAATTAAATGACTCAACGGAGTGGGGGAAAAGGTCCCCTCGGATTATGAAACAGCAGGTTCACCTGTCTTACGGGCTCTCTTCTTCTTAGGATTTGCTGAACTCTCCTTTCCTCTACGCTTGGTCTGAGCTTTTAGACAAGCCTATTTCTCTTTTTTTTCTCAAGCATCGGCTATCTTAGCATTAGGCTTCTCGACGCTTCTCTGCAAGGGACTTTTTTCCGGAATCAAAGTCCCAGCGGCCAATTGAGGTGTGGTGCAAACCGGAGGACGTTCAGCTTCAGGGATCGGATCACCCTTACTCACAACGGTCCTATTCCAGTGAGGAAGCTTCAAGAAATCATCTATAGTAATTACTGCAAAAAGAAAAAAAGAAGCAAGGATAAGGAGGAACGCAAAGATCAATATAAGCAGACAATAAGACTCTATCATGTTTATTACCCTGGCCTTTCGGATCTTTTATCACTTGTGATAGCTCTGGATGTCTATAATCAATGTCAAGTCCACACATGTATAACAAATGACGAGGTGGCTTCCGGAGAAGAATAATATGTTCGGCCATACGATCAGCATCACCCTCGTTATAGCTATTCGGAAATTCATCACGGACGTCTGTGTCATTATGTCTCCAGGGTATAGCATTCGGAATTGCTCGCCGGTCTATTAAGAAAAACTTCTTTTTCCAACCCTTTAAACTGGAAGTAATCTCTTTGAAACGTTTCTTGGAACGACCACCAGTCTTGTTTTTGAATGAAAACCAATGACCCTGCTTGCATAACTTGTAAAACACTCAGAATAAGGAGAGAGTCGCATTGATATCCAGGCTTCGGCAACGAACTTCAAACATAATCACTTTGTTGACACCCATCGGCACTAGCTGAGAAACATATACACCAAAGTGTTTAATCACGGCTAGAAAGAAGTGGAGAAAGGAATCCTCATTCCACCCTGCTCAAGTTGTTCAACATATATCCCAATAACGTTCAACGGAAGCTTATCCATCGTTAGATCCGATGACGAAAGTCGAGGGTGTAGATCCGTCGGAACACAATGTTCTTTAATGACTTGTTTTAACTCCTTGGTTGTGAGAGTAGAAGTATGGATGTGCATGTCGAACTTCGGAATGACCACGGCTTGTGAACTTTCTGGATCCATCTCCTCAGGCTCACTTCCCGACATAACCAAAGGACACTGAAAACGAAATACAAACAAATATAGGATAAAAGAACGGGACGCACCTTAGACGAACGAGCGAACTAAAAATGGCAGAAGCAAGCAGATCAAAAGAAGAAATGTAAAGTGCGTAAGAAAAAGAAATAAGTTAGAATGAGAAGGTATATATATATAGCCATCATCGAGAATAGGAAACGTCGTGTCGTGCAATGTAAGGAACACGCGCTACAATCAAAATCGTTCATTTACGTAATGCCTTACACGTGGCAAGATCGTAGTGAGGGCACGAACGCAAAACGCCGTGCTGGTTGCTCTCAACGGCGTAAGAAAGCCCATGGGCCGACAATGATAAAGCCCAACTCGGCCCAGGAAATAACTCACAAGCCCGCTAAACACAACCCACACCAATAAGCACATATCAAAATATGAGTGTTGCATCATCAGTGTTTAATTAAAATACAACACTGGGGGGGACATGTTCATGTATGTACTGGACACTATTTGCCGGACTATTCATTGACCAGCGAAAATAGCCAGATGATTCATTAACCACCAGAAATGGCCAGGACACAATCAGAAAGCGACATAAGAAAGGTCTCTATCTAGCAGGTGTTGTCTTTATCCAAAAGCCTAACACCTGACATCCGACTGATCTGCTGCCCAAGCATCTCGGCAGCACTGTGCTGACAAGGTCCCACCTGTCAGCCGCGTGTCAGATGTCAGGTCAACCCAAAGGACGTCATCATCAGGTACATCTTTGGCGTAGTATAAATACCCTAAAGACATTTATTTCATTCTCAATTAATTTCTGACAACCATAGCATTGACTCACTTATTTCACACATACCATCCCGCTTACTCACGCTGAAGTTTGGTCTCAGGGTCAAACCTGAGGCGAGGCTAACGCGTGTCTTACTTTGTGTGTAGGAAGCAAAGAAGGATCCTTTCATAATCAGAAGAGTTCTAAGTCATCAGCGGCTGCAAGAACCCCTCTATGTCCGGAAGCCGGTGAGCAAAAGTTTTACTTCAACACCACTCATATCAGCTTAGCCAAACACTTAATTAAGGCTTACTTAACACATATAAACTAATAAACTTATAAACTCATCATATAAGCTTAGCCAAACACTCTTATTTTAATGAAGATAAATCAAGTAATGTTTTGTTAACATTGTTCACGAGGCCACTTTAGATTTACAAGAACAATGTCGATTTTCTTACTCAAGTATCAAATTATTTGTCAAAGATGTGTGTCAGTTCATTTCTACTTCATGTAATATTTATGAATTTTAAGATTACTGTTTATTTTTATTTCGTTAAATTTTTTAAAGAGATGAAGTGTTAAGCAGGTATACTGTAGTAGAAATTCGGTTCACTTACCAAAATCCATGGTATCATCATGCACCTTTAGTAATTCATGATACTAAAAGTTTCACTTAACAGAATTTAGGATACTAAATTACATTTTGGTCTTTGTAATATGTTCTAAAGAATGCTATGTTTACCATTTATAGCAGTTAAAGACTTCAAAGTATGTTAATTTCTGGTGATATACATACACTGATACACAAATTATCAAAAAGCCTTTCATCTTACAATATATAAAGATGTAATTAGGATATATCATATATCTCATCTTAGAGCATTCAAGAACATATATGTATGGTTTCTAGTTTATGACAATCGTATGTTTGATGATAAAAAAATTACATGCACTTTAAAAAAAATGAAGAGTTCTGTAAGAGCACATTGTGTAAGCAAGTTATAAGGCGGGTTGACGCCTTATAACACCGATTTATGGCTCAACTACTCATCTCACCCCAAGCCATAAGGCACCGCGTCAAATATACCGGCCGAGGTTATCCGACATTTATTTTTCTTTTTTTTGTGCGTGTTTTATTTGTGTTTTATTGAGTTAATTATGCGTCAGCAGATGTCCTATAACTTGAGTGATTGACGAAAAGTGTTTTCGATTAAGTTATAGTTTTGAGTTATAAAGATGGCGGATTCAGGAATTCAAGTTAAGGTGTGCACTTGAAAAAAAAATATTTCCGGGTTCAATTTTTTACGAGTTGAGTATTTTCCACAATTAAATCGGTTGTTTAGATTCATGTATCTTAATTAAAACTTGCTTTGGTGTTAACTAGTTAAGATCAAAAGATAAGCTAAATCTATTATTATGTTTCATTTTAACTTTTTGTGTTTTAACTAATGTGATAAACTTGAACATGTATCAACGACAACTAACCAAATTGATGCTAACTCTAAATTTAACTTGGTAATAAAATTAGTATATCTTAAAATAATAAATGGCCTTTTAGTGGGTTGGGTTGGGATGAAGAATAGGTGGACTAAAGAATCAATGTCATTACCTCAATTAATTACTTTTTATTTAGAGTAAATTGCAAAAATCGTCTCTAAGGTTTAGCCAAATTGCATGTTTCGTTTCAAATAGTTTGAAAGTATAAAAATCGCCTTTAAGGTTTAGCCAAAGTGCAAAAATCGTCCCACATAGTTGAGCCAAATTGCATGTTTCGTCCCTAAGGTTTAGCCAAATTGCATGTTTCATTGTTAATCATGGACGATTTTTTGCAAAATAGTTTGATTTTGAGACTATCTATGCACTTTCAAACTATTTGAGACGAAACATGCAAATTGGCTAAACCTTAAAGACGATTTTTTGCAATTTACTCTTTTATTTATTACATTATCCTTTGTTTTTTTTGAAATCCAGCTTGAGCAGGCTCCTCGATGGCTTGGATAGCCCCTGAAGTAACATCTAAATGTGTACTCAAAAACACAAGAAAAGAGCTTTTAAATGACCTTCTTTTTCTTATTAAAAAGTACTGTTTTCGCGTGTTTTTAGGCCATAAACTAGAGAGTTAGGTTAAAGTAAGCCGGCTAAGAGGACTAGGAGCTTAGCTTAAGTATGCACTTAGACTAATTGTAGTGGTGATCGTACATGCGATCGCCACCTCAGCGCCAACTCAGCTTTCTCTCTCCTAGACCACACACAGACCAAACACCCGTAATGGTGACCGCACAGGCGACCGAACACTTTTTTTAAAATTAAAAAACATTACATTAATAATTAAACATTACAAATAAAAATACGGAAATACAAATACGGAAATAAAATTACGAAAATAGGATCGGAGAAAATTGGTTTGGCGGTGGTGATGCTCGTTGTGGATTATACATTTGATTTTGCGCTTGTTGGGTATACCAAGGAACCAAATACGGATTTGGTGAGGAAAGGTATTGGATTCCGCCGTGAGTAAAATGAAAAGGTGGGGATTGGCCGTGTAACATAAAGTTATGGTCGATATTTGTTGGAACGGTTTGTTGACGTCGGGATTTGGGTGTTTTGTTTTTGAGAGTTTTGGAAGACATTGTTTTGGTTTGGTATATAAATTGTAGGTTGTAGAAAATAATGTGTGAGATGAGAAGAAAATGGGAGGGTTTTATAGTGAATAAAGGGGGTTAATTTATTTATTTTTAAATTCTAACCGAAACCAACGGCTAGTTTTTGTTTTAAATTCTCTCAATTGTTCGGTCTTACACACGACCGAATGAAATGGTTTGGGCTGGTGGGACGCGCTCGTTTGCTGGTCAAGTAATGGGAGGGGACGCGTTCCCCATATGCCACATGGGACGCGGTCTCATTACTTTGTCTTATAATTTTCAAATATTTAAGAGGGTATGCACTCACGAATTTGTAGTGTATTTTGTACTAACTATAAAATAAAAAATAAAAAAATTACACTAGTAAGATTTCACACATAGTATGCACGTGCATACCTGGTTACATGTTAATCCGCCCCTCCGCCTCTCTGGACGTGTTGTAGTGATAACATTTTTTTTCTATAAAACCCACATAGTTCATGCACATGGCGCTGTAACCATCATTATCAATTATGTGGTGGCACACACACGTGCAGGATATCTGGCTTTAGTTAAACTTGGGGCCATGATCATTCATTTGATCTTTTCATGTCTCCTTGGTGCAGTTACATTGGGCCCAATCCAGAAATGCACTTCAATCACACCATTCCCTGTTCAAATGTACGTATTTTCATGCATGGAGTACAACTATATAAGCTGTTACAGCTATTAGGGTTTGTCCCACTTAAGATTATACAGACAACTATTGCATAGTTGGTATTCATGAATGCTAAATAAGATAATTAATATCTCACGAATGGCAAAAATACAATAGATAGTGATATTTTTTAATTATGTTTTTTGTTTGATACTTTGAATATTGGAAAAAAAACTATTAATGTGTATCTGATAAAGAAAATGATGAATTAGCAGGAAGAAACTCCTTAAGCATGAGGTAATTTCCAAAGTTTACCACTTGACAAAAGTCACAATTTCCATATACTTAGGGCATCTTTGTTGTTATCGGGTCACTGAAAACCACGGGACGACTTACACAAAACCTAACATTTACAAGCATCTGTCAAAGTCATTTACATGTTTAAAACCATGTAAAATAACCGAAGTTTATGATTTTTATTTGCATTTATACTTTTATACATTTACTGTGCTGTCTCCTCCCTGTCTCCCTCTCACACCCAAATTTTTTATATTAAAAAAAATATTAAATTAATCTAATGAACAGTAAACAATTCATAAAATAATGAGATTATACACTCTGTCTCTCCCAATTGCTTCTCTGTGAGATCCACGTGTTAGCACACATTCAAGCCACCTTAATCTCACCTCAATGAATCCCACCGTCTCATCTCTTTCTGTCTCTCTTCACGATATCTCACACACCAAGTAATTCTTTAACCCCATCCTCACCTCCCACCAAAAATCAAGAACAAAAAATTTATCGGCTCAACAAGATGAGGAAAAAGATGAATCAGTCCCGAATCGTTGGTCGAGCTGTGAAGACTGTGATGATAATATGTGTATAAAAATCTTTTATTTTTACGGTGTAATAAAACCCTCTTTTTTAATTCCTTTTTTTTAACTGTGATTTGTGATGTGTGTTTTTAGTTTTATTAGTTTATTTGATGAATTGGGTGTTTTTTTCTGTAAGTTCCTTTGCTATTAGTAGATGATTAATGTTTTGTTTGTTGATATTTTTATGTAGGAGGAGGACTAATGAGGATTAGGGTGTCGAAACTGAGGAGAGACGGAAAGGGCATTTGATAACCCAAGTGTTCCTTGATAGTGTTAGTTTTGTTGAAAAATGTGTGATGGTTTTTCAGGAATACGTTTAATATGTGAAGTCTTTGATTATGATGTTAGTTGGATGTTGGTGTTGGAATATTGTTAGCGATTTTGATATGGTTGAGAAAACATGTTCCTAGGTGTCTGGGGTTACAAAGGATAAACGAGCAGTTTCGCGTGTGTTTAGGATCGTTTATTTGTGAGTGAAAAAAACGCTATTTAATAAGAATTTGTGTTTCAATCTATTGCCACAGGGTTGAGAACAAGTAGCAGGTCAACATGAAAATTAATTGATTTTGCATTGTGATATTGCATTGTGTTTTTGCATTTGTTTTTATAATTGATATTTCTACCTACACTCCCGAGGGGTTCAAAGCTTTTTTGTCCGAAAGCCTTTTATGGCAATTCATGTAATCTATATGAATTTTGATAATTGATGTTGCTTTTGTTTTGTTATGAGACATGTTACATTTTCCTGATATTTGTGGAATTTTAGGTACATGTAATAGCAGTGTCACTTGATCAAGTCAAACTCCGTCGTGCCGCTGTTTGTGGTGTGTGTTTAATTTGCTGGATGTAGTGTTGTGGAAGCTCTTATTGTACGTGTAGTATTGATAGTAGTTTTATATACTATAAAATATATAATAATATTCCAAAAGAGAAATTAAGAACTTTCCTACAGTCTCTCTTAAGAAAAGCTCACTCTAAAAGATATATATAATATATAATACGTATATTTAACCGGGAAGAATGATCACCCGGGTCGTTTCCCCAACGAATTGTGAAATTGAAACCTTGCTTTAGCTTGGATTATGATTTGAATGAGAGAAAAGATATTTTTGAGTATCTATAACTACTAAATAAAAGCAACAATTAAAATGAACAATTAAAAGCAATTAAACACTTAAACTAATTAACAGGAGCAAATAAAACGCGACAAATAAGCAAATACACTAAAATTAACTCCTAAAAATGCAAACTAAATTTCTAAACCTAAATTAGGACAAAAGAAAATTTTAAGAAAAAGAAAAACATTTTTTTTTATATTATTTTTTGAATTTATTATGAATTAAAAACTATTTTAATCTAATTAAATCCTAAAAATTTAGAAAAACGATTTTTAAACTTAGAAAAGTCTAAAGTAACTTAAAAACTCAGAAAACTATTTTTAACTATTTTTAAAATTAAATTCTATTTTTAAAATTAAAAATAAAGGCTTAAAAATGAAAATTAAAATCTAAAAGTGTTGAAAATGATTTTTCTGAAT
>BQNB010126551.1:7215-19585 GCA_026074375.1 Tanacetum coccineum | reverse complement strand
TTATCCAAGTTCTTCACCATGCTTTCAAAAATATACTTGGAAAAGTTGAACTTTTAGTTTGTGGCTAAACAGATAATTGTAGAAGCCATAGTGCTACTAAATCCATTTCATGTAGTAGTCTTAGCACTTAGGCATTGCAAAATAGTATGAATAAGAAATTTACATTGAGGGGAAAAGAATGCCTTATAGAAAGTTAGCTTCTATGAAAGTTTTTCATACCCCATTCTTGTAAGTTCTTCAAAAATGGTAGTATTAGGTAAGCAATCCGTACCTTCCTCATCATCTAATTGAAGGTTCCTTCTCACAGATGCTTCAGTAATAACTATCTTCTTCCCATTCCCCACTGACCATTTTCACCTTGACAGTGGCCCATAATTGTTCAATACATGAAGTATATATAGTAGGATTAAGGGTTAAAGCATATCTTATAGACATAGCATTTAAAAAATCAACAATTCGTTCAAACCCCTCACTTTTAGCCGGTTTAGCCAAAAACGCGACTAAATTGTGAGTATCAGCAAACTATAGGGTCATCATTGTGTTGGGTTTTGATGATGAATGATGAAATTAAGTTAGGGTTTGTGATTAGAGAGTATATGATTGAATGAAATCGATTAAATGAGTGAATGAAACCCTTAATCGAAGTATTTATGAAACTACCCTCAACAGCATTAACATTCTCCAGCAGTTGTAAGTTATGCGTGGCTGCATTAACTTTCACGAGCAGTTGTAAGTTATGCCTAGCAGCATTAACTTTCAATAGCAGTAGTAAGTTTATGCCTAGCAGCATTAACTTTCCCCAACAGCAGTAAGTTTATGCCTAGCAGCATTAACTTTCTCTAGCAGCAGTAAGTTTATGCCTAGCAG
Organism: Tanacetum coccineum; assembly: GCA_026074375.1. Classification (NCBI taxonomy): domain Eukaryota; kingdom Viridiplantae; phylum Streptophyta; class Magnoliopsida; order Asterales; family Asteraceae; genus Tanacetum; species Tanacetum coccineum. The sequence goes on along the minus strand of BQNB010126551.1, from coordinate 18,718 downwards.
CAGTAAGTTTATGCCTAGCAGTATTAACTTTCCCTAGTAGCAGTAAGTTTATGCCTAGCAGCATTAACTTTGAATCACCAGCATTAACTCCAATTCTATTCTAATCAGCTTTTCCATCATCAAATTAACATTTTAGCATTAACATTTTTGCTTTGATACCACTTGTTAATCCCACTTCAGTGGATCTTAAATTCCTTAGCTTGTGTAAGGTTTAGTTATGGAAGATAAATCCTACACAACTTATGATAGAAACATTGTTTGATAATACTAAAGATTATGTGGAATCTAATCATTAATATAAGAAGAATTCTTCAATGAAACAATAATTCTAATGAACACACAGACTAACAAACAAAAGCTTTAATATATTAATACGAATACTCTAACTAGTATTAGGGTTACAAAACCTTGAAGCTATGAACAACTCTATGACTCGTTTTTGATTTCTCTCAGTTCTTTTTACTCACAATTCTCTCTTTCTGTTTTTAAACAACTCTCTTTCTGTTTTTCAACTCACCGCTTCTCTTAATTCTTTTTCTCACCAAATCACTCTTTCTGTTTTTATCATACATCTCTCTTTCTGCTTTTCAACCCATAAATTCTCTCAATTCTTTTTCTCACTAAATCACTCTATCTGTTTTTATCACACACAGCTCTCTTTCTATTTTTCAACTCACATATTCTCTCAATTCTTTTACTCACCAAATCACTCTATCTATTTTTATCACACATCTCTCCTTTTATTTTTCAACTCATAAATTCTCTTAATTTTTTTTCTCACTAAATCACTCTATCTGTTTTTATCACACACAACTCTCTTTTTGTTTTTCAACTCATAGATTCTCTTAATTCTTTTACTCACCAAATCACTCTATCTGTTTTTATCACACATCTCTCTTTCTGTTTTTATTCTCACCAACTCTCTTAATCAATACTTTAAAGATTGAGCATTCTAATACTAGCAATCAAATATTGAAATCTACTTACATCAAATGCTTTTGTAAGCAAATCTACAACATTCTTGTCAGTATGAATCTTGATCATCTGAATTAGCTTATTTTCATTGAAATCTCTGATAAAGTGATGTCTAATCTCAATGTGCTTTGTTTTTAAAAAAATAGGGTTTTTAACTATGCATGTAGTACTCTCATTATCAATATAGATCTTTGTATACATAAAGTTATACCCATAATCATGCAATTTATTTTGAATCCAAAGCACTTGACCACATCAACTTGAAGAAACTACATATTCAGCCTCTATTATGGAATTAGCAACCATAGTTTACTTCTTGTACTTCCATGAAATCAATCTACATCCAAGGAATTGACAACCTCCTGTTGTGGACTTCCTATCCAAGCTGGCTCCAGCATAATCACTATTAGTGTATGCTACCAAATCAAAAGGTGAATCTTTTGGATACCAAAGACCCAATTTTGATTGACCTTTTAAGTACCTAAAAATTCTTTTTATAGCATGAAGATGTGATACTTTTGGGTTGACTTGGTATCTTGCACAAGCATACACTATAAACATAATATCAGGTCTTGAAGAAGTAAGATACATCAATGAACCAATCATTGATCTATATAAATGAACATCCACTTCTTCACCATCTTCATCCTTGAGCAAAGGATTTTGAGTTTCCATAGGTATGCTTGCTGTCTTGACATCAGAAAAACCAAATTTCTTCAAAATCTCAGTCACATACTTGTCTTGACTGATAAAAATCCCATCTTCCTTTTGCTTTACTTGCAGTCCTAAGAAGAATGTGAGTTCACCTATAGAACTTATTTGAAACTTCTTATGCATCATCTTCTCAAACTCTATGCGTAATGACTTCTTTGTAGAGGAAAATATGGTATCATCTACATACACTTGAACTAACATAATATCACCTTTGTCCCTTCTGATAAACAAAGTCTTGTTTATCTTTCCTCTCTAAAACCCATTGTCTAACAAATAAGTTGACAAGGTTTCATACCAAGCTCTAGGAGCTTTATGTAGTCCATAAAGTGCCTTTTCTACTTTGTATACTCTATCAAGAAAGTCTAGATCTTTAAATCCTGGTGGTTGACAAACATAGACTTCCTTTTCAATCTTACCATAAAGAAAAGTACTCTTGACATCCATCTGGTATACCATAAAGTCTTTAAATAAGGTATAGGCTAAAAATAGCCTAATTACTTTAATTCTGGCAACAGGGGAAAAGACTTCATCATAGCCAATCCCTTCTTCTTGTGTGTACCCTTGAGTAACCAATCTTGCTTTATTCTTTATCACAATGCCTCTTTCATCCTTCTTGTTCATATAAACCCATTTAGTGCTTATAGGCCTTTTTGCCATTTGGTAAATCCACCAGGGTCCAAACTTCTTGTAGCTTGAATTATAGAAGCTCTTCCTGCATAGCCTCTATCCAGCTTGGATCCTTTAATGCATGAATTACCTTTTTAGGTTCTTCTTGTGATAAAAACAAGCAAACAAGCAATTTTGAAAGTCTTTATGGTTTGTTCTTTGCTAAACAGAACTAAACAAACCATTTTCTTCCAAATTCTTTGTCATTCTTCTTGTTTGAGGTGCTAAATTCAAGTCTCTAATAATTTGTTCAACTGGATGATCTTTGTGTATTCTTGTAGTTAGAATAGGACTGACAGGTATAAATGTATTCAAATTGGTCATGTCAGCCTCTGCACCAACATCTTTATCATATTCTGAACAAACAATATCTTCTAATTCAGACATATTTGGATCATCTAGAAGTTCAATGCTTGTTCTTGCACCAACATCATTAACTTCTATGCCAGCAGCATTAACAGCCAAACTAATAGCATTAACATTGTTAGTGATGTTTCCATCACTAGCAGTATTAACATTGTTAGTGTTGTTAACATTATCATCCTCTTTCTCTTGATCATTATTTGAATCACCACTTTCTTTTCCTGGTTCTTCAGTAACCTTCTTTTCATTATCTATTAAAGGTTTCAATCCAGCATCAAGAGAACTCTTTGAATTTTGAGAGAATGGTAGATCAGCAGGCCACAATGGTAGCAAAATGTAATCTTTGCCATGTACTATCTCCATTCTAGCTTTACCTGCACCATCACATGCTTTTGTACCTGCATTATCATTAGACTGATTTCCTGCAATAACTGGCTTATAATTCATTGACTTTGTTAGTGCATCAATATCAAAAACCTAATTTGGTCCACTTCTTGCAGTATTAGTTGTATTTTCAATAAATTGGACATGCAGGTTCTCTTCAACTATCCTTGTTCTACTGTTAAATACTCTAAATGCTTTACTATTAATTGAGTATCTAACAAAGAATCCTTCACCAGCCTTACCATCAAACTTGCCTAAGTGATCTATGGTATTAAGAATTATAACAGGACACCCAAATGGTCTCATAAAGCCTAAAGCTGGTTTTCTTCCAAGAAAAAGTTCATAAAGGGTCTTGTTATGAGCCTTAATTACTAGTACCCTATTTTGCACATAGCAAGCAGTATTAACTGCTTCAGCCCAGAATGTGTAGGCGGCCTAGCTCCCCCCCCCCCCCTCAGAAATCAGCTATCATTGTCCTAGCGGTCAAATTAGTGTTCGGTTTTCCTCTCAGCTACTCTATTTTGTTAAGGAGTTCTGGCTACACTAAATTCTCTCTTAATACCTTTTTTCTTACAAAACTGATTCATCTCCTTATTCTTGAACTCAGTTCTATTGTCACACCTAATTACTTTAACCCTTTGATCTATTAGATTTTCTACTCCAGTTATAAAGGACTTAAGAATGCCACTAGTCTTATCCTTAGTAGCTAGAAAGAAAACCCAACTAAACCTACTGTAATCATCTGTAACAACTAGGCAATAAATCTTTTTCATTAAGCCTTTTACAAATGTTAGACCAAACAAATCCATGTGCAATATATGTAAAGGTTGGCTGATTGAACTTACTATTTGGGACTTACAAGAAGCTCTATGTTGCTTTCCTTTTTGATAAGCAACACAGGTTTGATCATTTCCAAAAAGTTTTAAAGGTAAGCCTCTTACAAGATTTCCTTTAACCAGTTTATTCATAGTTTTGAAATTTATGTGTCCAAGTCACATATGCTAAAGTTTAGATTCATCAGATGTGACTTTTGCAAAGAGACAAGTTAGACCTCCTTTAGGAACAATATTCTTTAAATCAACACTATATATACTGTTCTTTCTAGGAACTTTAAGTAAAACATGACTTTCATCAGTTAACTTAAAGTTTGGAGATAAAACAATACATTCAGTGTCATTAAAGAGAACACTATTCTTTTTGTCACACATTTATGAGATACTAAAGAGGTTAAACTGTAATTCTCTTACAAAATACACATTCTCAAAATCTAAATTACCAGTTTTAATTATACCTCTTCCTGTGATTTTCCCTCCTTTGGGGTTACCTCTAAAGGCAACATATCCTCCATTAATTTCTTCAAAGTCAGTAAGATAGGACATGTTCCTTGTCATGTGCCTTGAGCATCCACTGTCAATTACTCCTTGATCCTGTAAATCCATTTGTGGATTGCCCAGTACATAAGGTAAGAAAATCAGTTTCTTTTAGGGACCTAAGCCATTACTGACTTGGATATGCCTTGTGCATCAATATAATCAAACCTTTTTAGAATGGTTGATGCTCATGGAATTGAATGTTCTTGCAGATGAAAAATGGAAGACTAACAATAACGTTATATAGCATGATATATGAAAGCATTGTTATGTTTAGAAACATAGTCTAATACTTTAGTCTTTGGTTTCCAAACCTAACAAGATGAGGCCTTAACAACATTAACATGGTTTCCTTTAATAGCATTAAGTACTGCTTTTGGCGTAGCAGCATTAACTACTGCTTTTGGCCTAGCAGTATTACCATTCTTACCACTAACATTATTAACCCTCTTATCAAAATTACTATTTTTAGTTGCTGTTTATACTAGTTTTACCATCTTTTTATTATTAAATTGTCTCTGATGGTTATCACAATCATACTGCATGTGATCAAAACTTCCACATACATAGAAAGCTTTGTTAATCATCTCAAAATTACTTCCTAATCTTTCAAACATCATATTATTCTAGTTTCTTTGGTTTCCTCTAGGACTATGTTTGTTCTGCCTATTTTGATTACCTTGTTTAACAGTTATTTTCCTAGGAGTTTTTACTTGCTCTTTAGATTTAACAAACTTTATTTTAGTAAAACTAGGTTGAACTGTTTTCTTTTGAATCATAGCCTGAGGCATATCTTTTTCCCCACTATCAGACACCCAATCCTTAATAATTGGAGCACCATTATTCTTCTTAACTGACTTAGGCTTGTCTGCACTAGCCTTAGCTTCACTCGTCTCAACTACAGGCTTCTTAACTGTGGCACACTAACTATAGGCTCATTTATAAACTCTTCTAGACCAAAGAATGACAAATCAGGTTTTGGAGGCATAAAGTTTCCTGTATAGGGAGGTGGAACAACATTATACCCTAAACCTCGAGTTTGGTGCTCGGGGAGTGGAGTAGGGCGAAGAGGTGCTTCGTTAGCCGAACCACTTTAAATTCTCGTGTTTGTGGTTTTGATACTTCTCACTTCTCTTATCTCTTACTTGTATATTTTTTTTATATCTTGTCCCATTAACTCACTTGATTAGATTTAAATTGCTTCATATTTATGCATATTGTGAATTTACATAAATTCGAATCTAATTTTTTATAAACAAGCATAACATTAATTTAAAAAGCGGTAAACTTTAATCCCCCCCCCTTCTAATTTTCCACAATTGGTATCAAGAGCCACATCAAACAAGATTTTTAAAATAAACTGTATTTTAAAACTTGAATCAATCTATGGAATCGAAAAAATATTTAGAAGGGCAATCTATGCAAAGGGGACAATCACTATTTGGAACTGATGCATTAATTTACTGGAAAATAGATTCGAAACTTATGTGAACATCAATAAGATTAGATCTTTGGCAAGTTATTACCTATGGTGATTTTACTCCTATTCAATATAATCTCGAAACTAAAAAGGATGAAACTCTATCTTTTAATAAACAAAACGATGATCTTAAAAAGAAACTTGCTAAAAATAATGAAGCTAAAATGGTGATTTATAATGCCTTACCACGTAAAGAATATGAATGAATTTTCATGTGTAAAACCGCAAAAGAAATTTGGGATACTTTATTAATCACCCACCAAGGTAATAGTCAAGTCAAAGATAATAAAATAGATCTTCTTGTTCAACAATATGAACAATTTATGATTCTGGAAGAGGAATCGATAGATAATGATTTTGCTAGATTTAACACTATTATTACTAGTCTAAAAGCACTTGATGAAGGTTTTTATAGCAAGAATTATGTTAGGAAATTTATTAGGGCCCTTCATCCTAAATGGCGCACAAAGGTTACGGCTATTGAAGAATCAAATGATTTAACATTCTTATCGCTTGAATGAACTTATGGAACTGAAAAGTTTAATGAAGTAATAAATTAAAGAATTATTCGAAAATGGTCAAGCAAAAGATAACAAATAAGATCTCTTGCTTTGAAGGCCAAAAAGGAATCAAGTGATGAAGATAGCTCGAATTCCGATGGTGAAGATGAAAATACGCCAATGGCTGTAAAAAGTAATTCAGAAATTTTTCAAAAGACGAGGACAAGATTGCAAGACAACCACGACGCGAAAGAATTTATTTTCAATGAAGTGAAGTGACCAAGATGTTAAAAGTAAACGAAAATGCTTTAGATGTGGAGATCCAAATCATTATTCATCGGAGATGTCCAAAGTCGTCTAAAAGAACGCAATAATCTCAAAAGCTTTCATTGGATGAGCATTGATATTGATCAAGTCGCGGATGATGTGGAAAAGAAAAGGATAAAGACGAAACTTGTCTTGTAGCTCAAGCATCAAATGAAATATGCTTAGGAATAAACTTAGAGCCCGACGAATGGAATAAAGATAGTGGATGCTAGAAGCATATGACGAGTAACCGAAAATTGTTCTCTACATACAAAGCGTATAACGGAGGGAACGTCATTTTCGGAAGCAATTTACGAGGCAACATCATAGGCAAAGGTACGATTTCTCATGACTCCCTAATTATTGAAAATGTTGAGCACGTAGATAATTTAAAATTTAATTTGCTTAGTATTGGTCAAATATGTGATAATAAATGCAAAGTAGTATTTACCGAACATGATAGCGAAATAATCAAAGACGAAAAGGTCATAGGTAGAGGAATTAGAAAAAGAGGACTATATGTGATGAAATTAGGAAATAAACCAGAAGATAAAATATGTCTTGCAACTTTAGACGAAAACTCCACTTTATGGCATAGGAGATTAGGTCACGCAAATATGCAATTAATTCAATCATTGGCTTCTAAGGAATTAGTTAGAAATCTACCTAAGCTTAAATTTGACCGACATTTTTGTGACGCTTGCAAAATTGGAAAGCAAGCTCATGCTAGTCACAAAGCCAAAAATATAGTATCAACAACTAGATGCTTAGAATTATTACACATGGACTTATTTGGCCCATCCGTCGTACGGAGTTATGGAGGAAATCGTTATACATTAGTAATTGTAGATGACTATTCTCGATATACATGGACTAGATTTTTAGAAAATAAAACCGAAGCATTCGGTGAGTTTGAAATATTTAGTAAAATGATTCAAATAAATTAGGATGTTCCATAGTATAAATTAAATCGGGATCATGGTCAGGAATTTGATAATGAAGTACAATTCGGAAACTATTGTGAGTTAAACAGAATTTCTCACAATTTCTCCGCTCCTCGTACTCCACAATCAAATGGGGTAGTAGAAAGAAAGAACCGCACTCTACAAGAAATGAGTAGAACCATGTTAAATGAACAATCTATTCCACAAAAATTTTGGTGTAATGCGGTCGATACATCAACCTACATAATAAATGAATATTCATTAGGGCATATTTTAGAAAAACCCCATACGAGTTATTAGAGGAAGTAAACCAAACCTAAACTATTTAAGTATAGGAAGTAAATGCTACATTCTTATTACAAAGGACTACCGCACAAATGTTCGACCAAAGTCGTATGATGTGTTTTAGTAGGATACTCTCAAAATAGCAAAGCCTATATAATTCTTAACAAACATACAATGAAAGTCGAAGAATCCTTAAATGTGACATTCGATGAAACTCCTCCCCCGTCTAAAACATCACCTTTAGAGGAGGATGATTTAGTCGAAGAAGAAGCCAATGAAAGTGGTGTGTTGTATTGTGATAGATTAGTTCTAGCTATGATTAGAACTTAACATTCAGATTAGTGTCAGAAATTGATGTAAGCTAAGTTGTGTATGGTTTTCTCCGCCTAAAGGGAGCTTTTTGACATAGTAAAGAGAACTCTCGAGTTTGGTGCTCGGGGAGTGAAGTAGGGCGAAGAGGTGCTTCATTACTGAACCACTATAAATCCTCGTGTTATGGTTTGATCTTTCCATCTGTTATCTCTTACCTTGCATATTTATTTTATATCTAGTTGTTACTCACTTGATTAGTTAAATTGTTCATATTGTGAATTCACATAAAGTCGAATCTAAATTTTTATAAACAAGCATAACATTAATTTAAAAAGCGATAAACTATTCAACCCCTCTTCTAGTTTTCCACAATACACATTCTTAAAATCTAAATTATCAGTTTTGATTGTACCTCTACTTGTGATTTTTTCTCCTTTGGGATTACCTTCAAAGGCAACATATCTTCCATTAATTTCTTCAAAGTCAGTAAGATAGGACATGTTCCCTGTCATGTGCCTTGAGCATCCACTGTCAATCACTCCTTGATCTTGTAAATCTATTTGTGGATTGCCCTGCACATTAGATAAGAAAATCAGCTTCTTTTGGGGACCCAAACCATTACTGACTTGGATATGCCTTGTGCATCAACATAATCAAACTTCTTTAGGGTGATTGATGCACTGTTGTGTTTAGAAACATGGTCTAAAACATTAGTCTTTGGTTTTTAAAACCAACAAGCTGAGGCCTTAACAGCATTAACCTGGTTTCCCTTAACAACATTAAGTACTACTTTTGGCCTAGGCGAGGGCATTAAAACTATGCTTTTGGTCTAACTGTAGTAACATTTTTTTATTCCTTTAACTGTTAATTAACCCTCTGAATTAATAATTATGTTTTTAAAATGTGGTATTATTGTTTAATGGGCCTTCTAACAGTTAATTGTGCTTTATAAAAAACAGTTGTCATTGGTCTTGCACTATTCACTGTTGTTTTGGGTTGAGCAGTATTAACTGGTCTAGCAGTAGTAAGTGATACTAGGCCAGACCTCATTAATACTGCTTTTGGAACCATGTTCCTTTTAGGACTGGGGTGAGTCATTTTAGAAAAAATTTGGTGATTCACCCTTTGAGTATAGTTCCACACTGGTTTTACCATCTTTTTATTATTAAACAGTCTCTGATGGTTATTACAATCATACTGCAGGTGATCAAAACTTTCACATACATAACAGGCTTTGTTAATCATCTCAAAATTACTTCCTAGTCTCTGAGACATCATATTATTCTAGTTTCTTTGATTGCCTCTAGGAGTATGAGTGTTTTGCCTATTTTGATTAACATGATTAACAGTTTTCCTAGGAGATTTTACTTGCTCTTTAGATTTAACAAACTCTATTTTAGCAAAACTAGACTTAACTGTTTTCTTTTCAATCTTAGCCTGAGGCACATCTTCTTCCTCACTATCAGACACCCAATCCTCAATAATTGGAGCACCATTATTCTTCCTAACTGCTTTAGGCTTTGCTTCACTAGCCTTAGCTTCACTAGTCTCAACTACAGGCTTCTTAACTGTAGGCTCACTAACTATAGGCTCATTTACAAACTCTTCTAGACCAGAGAATGACAAATCAGGTTTTGGAGGCATAAAGTTTCCTGTATAGGGAGGTGGAACAGCATTATACCCTAAACCTGTTTTGCACTTATCAACTATCTGACAATCTAGTAGTTTGCTTAAGTTTTTAGATGAATTCTCAAAATTTTCTACTGTTAGCTGAATTTCATCTTTTTGTTTTTGAGCCAGTTCCAACTTCCTCCTAAGCTCTGTAATGGCTACTTCTCTTAAATGAATCTCACGTTTTAAGACCTTGATATCTTCCTCATAAACAGACTCATTTTTATTATATATGACTCATTTTTCTTATAGACTAGAAGTCTTGCTTCTACAGACTCTAAACCTGTTTTATAAGCAATAGCATTTAACTTAGATGTCCTTAAGTCTTTTAACAGTTGTTCATTTTGTTCTTTAAGAATTTTAACATTTTTCACACAAGATGATGAACAGTTTGAATCAGTAGATACCTCAGAGTTAGAACTTGTAGAAGGGTAAGCCATGAGTGCAAATTTAGTTGGACCTTTTTCTGCTTGATCACTCCAATCATAACTAGAACCATCATAAGACACCAAAGCATTAGAAGTAGTTGTCTCCACTAGAAAAACCCTTCTTGTGTTTTCCCTATTCCTGTTTTCTTGGTTCCTTAGAGCCATGCACTCCCTTGCAAAGTGTCTCTTTTATGGCAGTTGTAACACTCCACATTGGACTTATCAAACCCAATGGTCTCATTACCATTCACAGAAAACTTTCTTTCAGTGTTCTTCAATAATCTCTTTGCCCTCATTGTTAGCATAGCCATCTGCCACCTTAAATCCATCTCTTCTAAATCATCAGGATGAATTTGTTGTAAGTCCTCATTATCAAGTTGTGGACTGTTTGGTTGACTTGCAAAGAAAGCACAGATGACAGCATCACTCAAGTTGTTAATTGTTGTTGAGTTAACAGTAGTAGCTTAAGTGCTAGCAATTGTAGCACCAAGAGCAGTATTAACTGCTCCATTTGTACTGCTAGTGCTGTTTGAGGACACAAAGGCTACGTTTTATGTGTTTAAGCTTGAGCTTGATGTCCCTTTGACCTCTGGTTCATAGATTTGCAGGTTGTTGTAATGATTATCCAAGCTTAATGTATCTATCTCAGGCTTGTTCCTCCACACAATGATATGTGTGTTTCATTCTGGTGACAGACTTCTTAAGAACTTCTAATTCACATCTTCCTGTGAGATACTTTCACCATGAATCTCCAACTGACTGATAAGCTTTTGAAGCCTATCAAAGGTTTGATCTAACACCTTTGGGCTAGATGCAGTAAAATTTTCATACTACTACTTTAGAATATTCCTCTGAGTTTTTTTAGTAGCAGCATTCCCTCTAAACCTCTTCTTAACAGCCTGTAGCGATGACTTGGCATCTTTGATGGAGTTAAACTTCAATTGATGTTCATTAGGGATGCCCAACAATAAAGTGCTTCTTGCCTTCAACTCTAACCTCCTTTGTGCCTTTTCTTCAAAATAGTGCCTAATCTAGCCTAATCTTCATTCACAACTAATCCACAACAAAACCACACCTAAATCTAACATAATCCCTTCATTTCTAT
>BQNB010126550.1:0-19585 GCA_026074375.1 Tanacetum coccineum | reverse complement strand
TGGTGAACGGAACGGTGGTTTGTTACGGCGTGTGACGTCGGGTGGTGGTTTGCAGTGGTGTTTGGTTGTTTGTTTAATCAACGATTGGTCCAATTCAACAACTTCACATCGAAGGTATTAAATTTGTGCGTTTATCTATTGATGAATGTGAAATTTTGATGAATGTGAAGTTTTTCAAATTTTCTATTAGCAGATGTATTGTTTTTCGTATCGATATGATCGCGTTATCAGTTTTAGATTATTTATCATTATTTATATAATCTGAGTAGCTAAATGTTAATTTAAGTTAACAGTTTGCAGAAAGTAATGATTTGTTAGTTCTATTAGGGGTGTAATTGAGCTTATGCGGCTGATGTATTGCCAAGCTCTCTCTTGAATTAGTTAAGAAACTCGACTCGAGTATAGATAAATGAATATAATATGATTTATGTTATAGATGGGAATATCAGGTTTAGATTAGTTGAGCTTAAGTTTTTAGATATTTTTAGTTTGCTTATAATTATCAGACTTTGGTAAATGTTGATATTTCAGCTCTAATGATTTTAGGCATTGTATCGGCAACTCGGTAAGTATAAGCGATGGATAAAAGTTGGATTAATGCTCCGATTACAAGCAAAATTTTTAGAGATGGGGCTAAAAATTTTATAAGTTTTGCTCGTGTTAGAAGTATAAGAGGATTGATCAAATGTCCATGTAATAAATGTTGTCTCGGTAAATGGTTAGATGTGGAAAGTGCTCATGGGGACATATTGCGTCATGGTTTCTTACCCGGGTATACAAAATGGACTGTCCATGGAGAACATACTATATCTTTACCACCATATCAATCTACTAATGTTAATGTGGAGAAAACGTTTTTTGGTCAAGAGGACATAAGAGGTTTGGTTCGTGATGCCTTAGGTATAAATTCTTTGCCTTCAGATAACACACAATTAGGAGATACAACAATGGAAGGAGATACCAACAAATATGTAGAAAATGGTGATCATGGTGACGAGGGTGTTTCATATAAGAAGTTGTTAGAAGAATGTGACAAAGAATTGTACGCCAGTTGCAAGTACTCAAATTTATCCTTTACTTTACATTTATATCACATTAAATGTATTGATGGAATATCTAACAAGACTTTTAGCATGATACTAGAACTTTTGAGGGATGCATTTTCACATCTTACAGCATTACCATCATTTTCCAATGAAGCCAAAAAGTTTACCAAAGATTTAGGTCTAGGTTACTAAAAAATCTACACGTGCCCCAACGATTGTATGCTTTATTGGGATGATAGGGTGGGTCAACAATCATGCCACATTTGAAAAGCTTCGAGATATAATAGTGATGAAGTGGGTGAAAATTCAAAATCACGCAAATCAAATAAGCCGTCAAAAGTTTTACGTTATTTTCCCTTAATTCCGGGACTTAAAAGGTTCTACAAGTGCGAGAAAACAACAACGGACATAAGGTGGCATGATACGGGTAGAACAAAAGATGGAAAATTGAGGCACCCAACAGATGGTATTTCTTAAAGCGCCTTTGATGATCAACATTCACAGTTTGCCTCAGATCCTCGGTGTGTGAGGCTTGGCCTTGCTAGTGATGGTTTTAATCCGTTTTGTATTGATTCCTTACAATTTACCTCCTTTGATATGCATGAAACGACAATCATTCATTCTTTTATCAATTATTCTAGGGGAAAAAGCTCACGGCAATGATATTGGCGTATATCTAAAACCTTTAATAAAAGAGCTCCAATTATTATGGAAGGGTGTTGACGCTTATGATGCTTTTTCTAAGCAACATTTCAAGCTAAAGCTTCCCTTATGTGGACTCTATCAATGATTTCCCTGCATATGCAAATTTATCAGGCAGAGCGACCAAGTCGCGTAGCATGTCCAGTTTGTGCGAATACTTCCACCCACACAAGTTGGTTCAAGCATGGTAAAAAATTTTGCTACTGGGACATCGAAGATGTTTAGAGCAGAAGCATAGTTGTCGATTTCCCCCAAAAGGACGATTTGATGGTACAGTAGAGAATAGAGGTCCGCCAACTCCATAACAGGATCAGATGTTTTGAAACAGTTAAGCGATATAAGATTTAAATATGGGAAGTCTAAGATAGCAATCAGAATTTAATAAGGAGATGGATAGTAATCAGAATTTAATAAGGAGGTTTATGAATAGATGGCTCACGTTTTCACATTCTTATCTTATTTTTCATAGCATTGGCATAGCCTTGTGTCCATTGCAATAAACTTTGGGGAGTCACTGAGAGTCTGAGACAACAGGAACATATGATTCCTTGTCTATAATAGTAAGAATTTGAGTCAATTAAGCATCTTTAACGTACTACACCCAACTAGTTTTTTACTTATTTCGAATTAGATATGCTGATAGAGGGCTAAGCAGAAACACTGCATTAATTTAGGGGTATAGGGCTAAGCAGAAACACTGCATTAATTTAGGGGAACACTGCATTAATACTAGTTTTTAGAGCACTGCATTAATTTAGGGGAATTAGAGACGTGTAAAAAGCAATTGGCGACTCATAACAAAAAAGTCGAGTCGTACAGGAAGCAAGTAGAAACTCAAAGTTTGCAAATGAAGAATATGGAACAAAAGCTGGATGGGGTTTATGCAATGCTCAAACTTCTTCCTGCGTTTCCAGATCTAGATAATGTTGCTTCTACTTCTGCTGCTGGTACATGTGACAAACAGGTGGGAGTTTATTGTTTATTGCTGTAAATATGTTTTTAGTCCCTTGTTTTGAAAGATAATGTTTTTTTTCAGCCCTCTTCTACCCCATCACCCTTCATGGATGAAGATCATTACTCACCAGTCATGGATGACCCATCATTTGGTTACTGAAAGATACAGGTATGATAGAATGAATGCTTAACCTATTTATGTTTATGCTTAACCTGAACGTGGGCCCAACCTGTTATATTCAAAACCTGTTATATTCAAAACGTGAGCTAATGGCTTTATCTTATGCTGTTGGATTTTAAGCAAGAAAACATGTCTTGCCAATTTATGTTAAAGATCTTACTTCGAAAGTGATTTAGCCATTTAGGTTGTTGTTTTACCCTTGTTCTTTTATTCCATGTTGACAAATAGAGTTGGCTGGTTATGTGTGTTGAGTGATATGTCAAAATTGAATCCGGGTCAAAACTCAAAACTATGTCAAAATGGATAATCTGATTCTGGGTTTTTGGGTCTGTAATTCTTAAACGTGTACAATAGACATAATGTTCATGTACCGTATGTATCAAATGAACTAGATGAATTAGTCTCTTTAACAAACTAATTTTTGATGTTCTTTCTTTATATTTAGGAGCTTGATGAAGATGAGAGATCCAAGAAGATTTCAATGGAATTTCTGTCTCGTCTAATAGATGATTTTTGTAAACTTGGTTTATATCAGTAGGCCGAATTATGTACTTAGAAATCTTGTATGCTGCAGAATTATGATTTGTATCAGATATGAACATGATCTGCAAAATTATGCTTTATAAGAAATTGGTACTTTTTTGTTGAATTTTTGTGCATATGTAAATATATGTTTGTACAGGGGTGAGAATTAAAAAATATATATGTACAGGGGTGAGAATTAAAAAATATATATGTACAGGGGTGAGGACAAAATATATATGTACAGGGGTGAGAATTACCAAATAAAAAGTGAACCAAACATTCTCCACGCTTTTTTGTGTGGATATTTATTTCTCCACACTTTATTCTGTGGATTTGGATTGTGGATATTCATTTGATTACTACACGCTTTTTCCTGTGTAAAATTTTATTCACGCCCAATTTCGCTCCTCATCGGTTTCAATATGCGTGGCTTAAATATTTATACACAGAATTGGGCGTGGACATCTCATATAAAATGCGTGTATATTTGATGTGTTTTTTGTAGTGAACGGGTCAAATTCGAATAGTTAGTTCATTGTTAAGTGGGTTGTTATTAGTTGTGACCCAAAGTGCATTTTATAAGGCATGTAAAGCGACGACATCGACGACTACAGTAAACAGTATCAGTGTACGATTTGGACGAACTACTTGAACCATATAATAGATTTTTAAAGCAAAAATGTTTCTTACCTCCTGTACATGTCCAAATATTTTTGTTTCTTTTAGAAGCTTCATGAATTCTTCAACTTTTATATGAGAAACATGTTTTTCGAGCGTCATCTTACATGCGCATGAACCATGTTTGCAGACTCCACATGTTACACATAATCAACAAATCATTAGTTTAAATTGTTTCCCAACTGTGACTCTTACGGATTCTATCAATAAACATAAACTGAACCAAACCTAACTGGTATTTTATAGTTGTTGTTGTTCAAAATAGAAGTTGAACATTAGCTAAGAAGGTATTTGAGAATGCGTTTGGGAGTAATTCATAATATAGTGCACAATCGTTTGTAAAAACACAATGGGAAACACACCTTATTACACTAATTAACATAACAAAATTAACATAACAATAGCAACATATAATTTACATAAGGTCATAATAATGCATAGAACACTATTTGAATGATATAGCCATGATTCACCAAATCCTACACAATGCTTACTCCAATCTGAATAAGGTTATTCCGCTTAAATAACTACAGTGCTTTAAAAATGATGTCTGTTAGGTAAACTCAAAATAAAGTGGCTTGGTTAGACATCTTGACTAACTGCAGGTGGTCATTGACATCTTGGTCATTACACTGGTTGTCGACACATTAGTAGATTCATCTAAATTTTAACATTTAGTGAACTCATTTATGTCGGTCTACTGTATTAAAGAACCAACATAAAGGAGCACAAACAAACCAACATATGTCTGTTTGATTTGTTGTAGTCCTAGTCAATCTGTTAAAAGCAAATGATGTTCTCTATTAATATTTTGCTTTCTTAAACTAAAGTTGTTATAGAATTTTGATACTCTTACTTAATATCCCAAAAATACTATCAAAACTCTATTGCCATTAAATACAAATTGACCATGCCATATTTGTAAACCATAAGAATATACATGTACATGGGAAGGATTGTAACAATTGTTAGAACTACAAAAATAACAAAAACATCCGAACAGACTTAACGTGTTGCAGCTATACAAAGCCTGACCAAATCTAAAATGCAGGGCAGGTGCGTACAAACCTACACTATACACATGCCTAAAGCCATTAAAATTTATTAGTTCAAAAGCAATGCATGACATATAATGATAATATATACCTGCAAGGCAAAGAACTTGGTATTCAAGTTTGACGTGTTTGGAAGAATGTAAACTACTTGAAGCCACATTTCTGGGTTATTTTGCAACTCCCGCAATATTTGATCAACGGCAGTCCTCTGACATTGTCAAAAATCATATAACAATCAAAAAACAAACACAACAACACTCGTTTCCTGGTGCAAATTGCGGACATGGTTCGCCTTACATCAAGCGAACCTCACCTTAGGGCCAACAAACCACAAAGGGAACTGATAAAGGAGGTAAGTTTTGAAAATACACCTCCTGAAACCCCCTCAACTCAATTGCCCACCCATACGAAGTGTTCCTTACTTTTCCTCGTTAACAGCCAATAGTATGGATTCAGCCTGCAATCGATAACACCAAACTCGTATCAGTTTAAGTAATCGGTTAAGTTGCTAATTCACTTACTTAAAATTACATATAAGTTGACAAATCGACTCAACGATTTATGGTAATTGAGAGGATTATAGCATGTCAAGCTTTGACACATGTTTTCAGAATCCATAAACTCTAGCAATTTACCTCTCCTGGATACGCTGTAAGCCACACGTTAAAATGGCATCCCAGTCCATAAGGGATTGAAAGAGGGACATGTAAGCCACACGTTAAAGAATCTTTAGGACTAATCTCTCCTGGATACGCTGTAAGCCACACGTTAAAGAATCTTTAGCACTAATCTCGCTGCTTTCTCGTTTGGTTTTCCCTATAAGAGAAAAAACAAAGCTTATTGTCACGTCGACACATGAAGTTGTGTGTATTATAGAGAAAGAAACCAACCTGTGGGAGCGCCAGGTGCAGCTAAAGTGTCGTCATGAGCTGATAGGTACTGACTGCTTTCTCAAATGCTAATACCGACTAAAAAACTCTAATCCATAAGTCTTTCATGTTCAAAATATTGGCAGTTATGTCCACTTGCCTGCATCAAACATAATTTACTGTAAAAAGTTTCAAACACAAAATTACATAATCTATTTCAGCTCAAAATAGATGGTAACCATGAGCAAAACTGAATTTCATTTTTCACGCCTTTTGTAAATAACTTAAGACAGAGAACGGGCGAGTAAGCACTAAGCAGATATCTAAGAATGCACTTTTTAATTACTTATCTGCTCACTGCACTTTGATACACCATTAAACCATAAAACATGATATCAAAACTACCTAGTCCACTTCGTGG
Organism: Tanacetum coccineum; assembly: GCA_026074375.1. Classification (NCBI taxonomy): domain Eukaryota; kingdom Viridiplantae; phylum Streptophyta; class Magnoliopsida; order Asterales; family Asteraceae; genus Tanacetum; species Tanacetum coccineum. The sequence continues at coordinate 13,154 of BQNB010126550.1, read as the reverse complement.
TCAGCACATCATACGAATGAACCAAACACGTCTGATCTTGCAGCCAAGTTTATACTCGTGCATGAAAACGTACTTAAAACCCGAATTCAACAAAATCCCTAAACTACGACAAACCCTAATTTTATATGTATAAGAAATAAGATTGAATTACCTTTTTAAGTTGACCCGAGCTAACCAAACCCTTAACTGTAGTTTGTGTTGCCTCACTCTGGTCCCTCCACCATCTCTGGAAAAACGCCTGCAACATTCATAAGAAACATTCAGTGTATTACCTAACTTCATTAAGAATTCTTAAGAATAGACATTAATAACTAATCAAAACGCCCCCTAAATAAACAACTTAATTATTTCACATTGTAATTATTTTAGGAGGGGTCAAAATAAAAACCCAAATGAAAATTACCCAAATCATCAACTCACAATTTGAACCATTATTCGAAATTGCATACACCAAATACCAAACATAACTATATCACAACCACATTACCCAAATCCAAATCATGCAAGTAAATAAATGCAACAAAATGGCACCTTTTAGAGTGCAACTTCGACTCCAATTTTGCGATTCACTCTCTAGTATATAAATTAAAAGTTGTGCTTCCAAAATTTTCTCCTATAAACTCAGAAGCAGGACACACTTTTTTTTCATCTTTAATCATAACCAATAAACCCTTTAATCAAATCATTTTTCTTAAATGTTCATGGCAAAAAACTTAACGAAGGAAAAAATCCCTAAAATATGCACAATTAAGGTTCTTACAAAGAGGGTAGACAATAACCTCCCGTGCACAATTCCAAGCTCTTTGTGTATAAACTTGTTCTAAAAATCTTGAAATCGAACCGGGTAATCTTATTTTTGCACATAAATGTTAAATCCTGTTGATGAGGGATTCTTTCAACCTCGAAAATTAAGACCTGTAAGATTAGGAGCCAGAAAGTTAAGAAACCCATTTTTCTCATATGGGATAAAAATAGAAAAACACCCCACCCTCAAAAACAAAAAGCAAACAAATTACTTAAAACATATTAAATAGATAAATTAAAGATAAATTGTAAGAAAAAGCGCACCTTTCAGAGTGCAACTTTGACCAGTGGTGGTGATTGAATCCGGTAGGTGGCTGAGAGAGAGAGAGAGAGAGAGAGAGAGAGCATGTGAAGTGAGTTTGGGAAGAATTCAAAGATCATGTATGGCATGGGGGAGAAGAGATTTGGTGATTTGGGTAGGAAAGATAGGTGTAATCTTATCTGGGCGAGTGGGGTGAGGGAGAAAGGTTTGTGAGTGTGAGGAGGAAGATGAGTGGGAAGCATCTGAATAAAGGCACGTAAGTGGAGGAAGGTGAGAGAGGAATTAAATATATACCCGGGTCGAAGAAAAAAATATTAGTAAAAAAAAGGGTCGGACCGGGTTAACCCGCCGGAACCGGCCAAATCGGCCGGAAACAGCCAGGTCGGGTCGGTTTGCATTTAATGCATTTATGACCCAAATTCCCCTTTTTAATAAATCTTTTATATAATAAAAGAATTACATCATTTCGAAGTTTTCTATCAAATTGAATCTTATGAATTAAAAAATTGAACCAATCAGAACGTTTGATTTTGCCACGTAGGTAAAATCGTGCGATCTGATTGGTCAATAAAAAGTCAAAATTGAATAAATTTGGTCAAAATTTAAAAAAATTGGTGGAGAAATATGATGGAGAAAAAATCCCATAAAAATATATGTGTCAAATTTGTGAAAACAAAAACTTGAAAAAAGATGAGGTAATTAAAAAAACTTTATTGGTTTATTTTTAAATAAATTATATGGAGTTAAGTGTAAATTTACAAATTTTATTATAACTTTAAAAAATAAACAAATAACCCTTTAAACTTTATACCCCTAGACTTTATATTTTAAAATACAACAAATGCAAACAATTTTTACTTCCAACAAAGATTTAACATTATTTAATCACATTCCAAATATACCCGAAGACTTTTTAGTGAATTTTTCATTGTCGGCATAAAATCATGTTGTACAACCAAAGAGAAAAACACTGAAGCACATAAATTATCGTAAATAAAGAAAAAAAGGTTTTCTAACTATTCATTGATGGGTTGGAAGAAATTACATTTCTTTTCTTTTGGTTTAATACGTACTAAAATTCTAACAATTGAATTTCTGAAAAAGTATTTATTTCATTGACATGTTTTCTAAAGTGGAAGTCAATGGTTCGAATATAACGAGGAGAAAATTAATCCCTTTGTGGCCTCGGAGGTTCACTTGAGCCGACTCCAGGCTACCTAAAAGGGTAGTTTCGCTGGAATTAGTTGGCTCACAATATCGAGTCCGAAGACAGGTAAATCAAAAGAAAAAAATTACTAATTATCCTACTACGTAATATATAAAATATTTAATAAATTTATTCTCTTCATAAGATTTCGATAATACTCTATACATAACTTATAAAACAGAAAAAAGAAAAATGATATATATTTAGAAAAACATAATGTCTAAGCCCCGTGCGTGCACGGGCATTAAAACTAGTTATAATAATAATAATAACCTTAAAACCGATTTTGTTTTTGAAATCGAATTTGTACTATAAGATACTCCACATTTCTCGGTTCTCATATTTTGAATTTGGGGTGTTTATCGGTTCGCGTAGTTCGGTTAATTTTTTTAAACTCGAAAACCGAACTGAACCGAACTAGAATTCAACCGAACCGCATTAAAAACCGAATTTGAATTCGGTTCGGTTTTTGGATTGACCCGAATAACCCACTTTATTTATAAAAAAATTAATTACATAGATATTTAGCAAAACAAATGTATTTCAAGCATAAAAAATGTTTCTTTATATTAGGATAAAAGTTTAATGGTATTTTTTATAAATTAAAAACATATATATTATATAAGTTCGGTTTTCGGTTCAGATTGCCAAACCCATATCCAACCCGTAAACTGAATTTGTAGTTCGGTTCAGTTCGGTTATTAGTTCGGTTCGGTTTCGATTTTCAGTTTTTTTGGTTTTTCTGCTCACCCCTATTTTGAATTAATTGTTCTGTTCAGGTTTCAATACACATATGGTCCAACCTAATTTTGTGTAGCGGTGAGAAAAAAACCGAAAAAACCGAAAATCGAAACGGAACCGAAAATAGCCGAACCGAACCGAATTCGTCAAATCGAACCTAACCGAACTACTAATTCGGTTCTCGGGTTGGATATGGGTTTGGCACTCCGAACCGAAAACTGAATTCATATAAACATAATATATATATATATCTCTACATTATATATAAGAGGATGTATGCCACATCACTAATCCTACTAATCAGCATCCTATTCCATGTCATCATTGTTTATTTCCATGTCATCACTATTTTAGCCATGTCAACATTGTCTACACATTTTTTGCCATATATATAATGCCACATCATCTTGGTTGCGATGTCATAACGCCATGTCATCAAGGATGCGTCCATGTCATCACTTTTTTTTAATTTTTTTGTAAAATTCGGTAGGTTTTTTTTATAAATTTGCCATGTCATCATATTTATTTTTAAACAATGTAATGATATTATTTTTAAACTTTTGTTGCATAAATATTTAACTTTCGAAAATAAATTAAAATTTTAACATAACAAAGAATCGAACTTAAGTCCATCCAATTATAAAGCAAGGTCCTTACCACTTCACTAAACTATTTTTATAAAATTATGTTACAAATTTAAATATATAAGGTCAACTTCAAACATATAGGTCATGCATTTTTTCAAACTTATACGTAGTAACTAATTGGGCTCCTAAATTCTTAACTAATTGCAGTCATCCTCAATCAGTGATGTCCGCATCTCCTGTATCCTAGCTTGGCATTGCCAACTCCTTCGTTATTTTGGCATGATTCGAACTTCATCGGTCGGAGATACAAATAATGATCAAAAGAAACCATAAAATTTAGATTAGACATGATGTGCGATTTTGGTTTGATCGACTTAGTTTGGAAGTTTCCAATGCAACTAGACAAATCAAAACGAACGTAGGATACTTTCGATACTTTCATATAACTTTGTTTGTGTGTTATTGATTTTTGTTGTCAACTTCTATTAGTTCGTTTTAGTATCTCACGTATTCGTTTGATATCGTACTGATTGTGGTTGTATCCTATACAGGTCTGTTTGTTTAAGTCGATTCCTCTAGGTGTGAGGCCGATGAGTATAGAGAATATTGATCATCGATATCTCACCGAATGAGTAAACATAATTTCTTAATTTTGTCGCTTCGAGCAATGACGTTGGAATCTTGCTCTTCTTACCAACGTATTTGGGCAAATGGTGATTTGATTAACGATGATGTGGACATCCGAGGTAACAAGGACTATGGATGCTAAACAAATACATGTTCATGCATGTTAATTCACTAAAATGATTTTGTATAAGAAATAATAATCTAAATGATCGAGATGTGAATTTTGATGATTACGGCGTCAAAATTAATACCTTCTTGATCTTCGCTGTTGGTGAAAGGATGATGTGTTGATTAGGTATCTTTTATAATTTTGTGTAAAAGGAGAAATTAAAGTAATAATGTTAAATATTTTTAAAAATATATACTCTTTTTGTCTAATTAACTTTTTGAGGAAACACTATCTGGTAACTAAAAAACTCCCCAAATTATGGATCCTATAAAGATTTTATCAACAATTCAAACACACCAAGGTCATGCAGTTTTTTAAAGATTGTAGATAAATTATGGTCAATATACTTTGCAGGTATAAACTTATTGGATCACGTATCCTTAAACAGATAATACCAACGATTATTTATTTTTTCCTACAATAATTGTGCTTACAAAACGTATAATTTTACATATTATTAATATGCTTTAACATATTTTCATCTTCTATATTATACTGGTGTCTTCATAACTTCAACCACTAAGACAATCCCTTTTCATAGGATCGTATCATTCAAGAATGCAACTCAAAGACTACTCTCTAAGGCCTTTCAAATAGATTCGTTTGTGAATCTCTATAACGGGTATTATTGCAAAACAACTGGGCTTTTTCACTTATATTTATATAGTCATTTTATATATCATAAATTTGTATTAGTTGCATTACTAAGCTAATGTTTGATGTAGTTTTATCAAAGATATACGTGTGATCGATGGGTTTTTATTGTAAGATTAGTTTGCATTCATTAAACCTGATTCGCCTATAATTTGCTTCGTTCGACTATTCTTAACCCTATACCATGGCCATGCAGATTTATGATCTTTGTTTTATTTATGTTTGTTTTCCTATTATCCTATTGTTGTGAGTTTAGTTTTTTTGGTACATTTAGTGAAATTAGATACCGGCTCTTGTCCATTTGGTCATTAGTGTATTTAATGTAGTCTCATTGATGGAACCTATTTTCAATTCAGGCGAAACCACAAAAGATTTATTAGAGAAACTGCTATGAATAATGATATATATATGTTATGGTGGGTGATTACTACTAATCTAGAAAGCAATGACTATGGATGAATCTAATGTTTTATCCCATCTAAGCAAGTTTTCTTTCATTTTAAAAAAGGGAAGATATGGTAGGATTATATTGATATTTGATTGAGGTTATTATGTAGACTTACTGGTGTGCCAACTGTAGCTCTGACCTCGGCATGTTTGCGTGTTGCCTTTGAACAATCTTGGTGGGCTCTCCAAAAATTTTCAAGCCTTGTGTGTTACGCATCCATAAAGTACTAATTTTCATATGTGGGTCTAATTAGTTATCATGTGATACCTGGCTTCATTTGCTATAATTGATGTATTTGTTTTTTAATTTGATATTCTGGTGCAGGTGCTTGTGGATCTTGTGGTCCATCGTTCAGTTCAAGTTGATGTTTTCAGGACGGTATAATGCCAGTGTAAATAAGTGTTATATGGAGCTTCGATTTTCATTGTAAACCAGATGTGGGTTTTCTTTTCTAAGTGGATTTTTAATACTACTTTCATCTATTAGATGTAGCAAGACCCTATTACGTGAACATCAAAGACGTCATCCAGTTATAATCCTGTAATGAACTATGTTTGGTTGACAAAAACTCTATTAGTGTCATGTATTTGCCGTGATTTAATGGCTTCTAACATCTTCCTAGATCTGGTATGCAACACTTATTTTACATTATTCTGATTGTGTGACACTAGCTGCAATAAATATGATCCCTGATCATCTTATGCTCTCCAAGAAATATGATATATGATTTATGGTTGTTTAATACAATGATTGTTTAAGATCGCGTTGTGCAATTAATGCAAATATGGACCAAAGTTCTTTTAAGGAATTTATGGTATTTTGTGTAAATATATACATCTTTGAAAATGGTGCATTACGCCATGACATCCATTATTGGATTAGTATAAGACACAAGCCTGGTGGAGGTTTGTTGCCTTTTTATTCACCCCAAAAATCCTTTTCTGAAATTTTTTTTATTTTTTTATTTTTTCTATATTTCAATCTAAAAGATCTCATATCCCATTCTACACAATTCATAGACTTATACTCTTTATTCATTTATATTTTTTCTTTTACTTTTTTGTTTACAGGATGAAGATGGAGAGTAGCACCATAAAAGGTCACGTTTTTGAAAACTGATGATGCTTTTGAAGGATCATTCGCGTATCTCCGAATATCGAGATGTATACTGTATAATAACGGGCTACTGCTTTCCCAGGTGTTGTTTGGAGCTTCATGTGGCTTCTTAGTTACTGTGGGGTACCTTGAAACAAATGGAAGACTTTATGCGGGGAGCTGATATTAAGCGATGAATATCGACTACCAACCTGACTCTATTGAGTGAAGCATTAAGATTCTACAACTGTGCCGTTCTGTTTTTGAATTAATATTTTGCGATTCTTTTATTTTCTTGACAAGTTAGGAATCGTGTAATTTAATAGTATTAAATAAGATCTTAATTTAAACCTCAAGCTACGTTACAAACGTTGGGTAAATGGACTTTTAGGTTGATAAATCCGCTAAGCAATTAATGGATACTTATATAGTCTAAGTCATAAGGTGGAGTATAACTATGAATAATAATGGATAGAGCATGTGTGAGTTAATAGAAACCATCTGAAATAATATTCCTTTTAACCAACTTTTCTTAAGTTGACGCTGTTTTTGAGACAATGGGGATCCGGTATCGACCATTTAATATCAATATTGTGATGCGTAATATGTTCAACTAATTGATTTATAATGGAGAATGGAATCAAAGAGGTAACGGGTCAAATGGCTTACTTTTTTTGGTTCTGACCGAACATCATTAATCGATATACCTGATTTCTGTTTTGGGTATAGACTTGATAGTTTTAGTTCTTTGTAAAATTCTTAGTTTGATGCTAATTAGCGGTTTACTATATGCTATATCGTTTCATAATATTCAGTTGCACCAGCATTGCTTGAAGAACTTCTTCTATGAACTCATACTGAAATTATTTAGATGCTGCAAGTATTCTACGTTACAGACCATACCTCACTCTATTAAAACATTTTGGTAGTTCTTATGCTACATTAGATCCGCGTTATAGCTGGTATAAATGTCAACCGAGTATTCAATTTTGTGATCCTCAACAGATTCAAGTACTACAAGGTATTAGTTGTATGATGTTATTTATCCTTGTGGTTTGGTTCAAACTTACGGCGTTTTTATTAGGATATAACCTATCTACTAATGGAAGGGGTCGTTCTCTTATGCAGTGGCTTCCGATTTCATTTCAATGTAGGCAGTGTCCTGCGTGAGTTTACCATTAACATTCTGCACTTTCGGCGTTAGGACACCATCTCCCCTCACGTATACGACGCATCATGCCACGATATGTTCGTTCAGTATTACTAATCGGGCCTCTCATTACACCTTACGAAGAGTTGAGACACCGCAACAAATAAACACAGCCATTCAAATTTAAGGGAACACGTAACCTTAAACCAGTGTAACACCCACCACAAGTATACAGCTATAGAAAGTTGGAGATGAGGGAATGTCTTTTCAAATTCTCTTATTTCTTACACTGCGCCATAATATTGGATATTTGATTACATGGTCATGCTCAGAATACTCCACGTTTTAAATATTAATGGTATTGTGATACATTTTAAAATCTTTATCTTTTTTAGGGTTATATTTCCTTATAGCATAATTATCATCTATATTAGTGTACTTGTTTTTTCATTGCTCGGTAACCAATCGCGAAATATCAATGAAACATCACATTGCTAACAATGAAGGTTGTAATTATTTCTATTCATGTAATTGAGAAAGTTGTGTTTTGATTAAAGCTAGCCAAAACATTGTTAACCCATGGCAACAAAAATTTTATACTTTATAATACTATTTGCGTTTGGTTTTTTCACAACCAACCGTCTTTATGCCCACTAGACATTCCACGAAAATCATACGCTTTCACATTGACTAATGGATGGAAATGAACAACTTTTATACCATAATATACTATACTATTAGTAAGTTTATGACCTATAAGTCATGAATAATTATATTAATAGTCTTAAAAAAAACTATACTATAAAAAACCAAAAATGGTTTAAAATATTTTTCTATATAAATAGAAAATCTTACATATAAAAATTATTTAATAAACAAAATAACACAAAAAACTTAACCAATAATCACTAGTCTTCCCGCCATTCTGGCGGTTTTTGACAAATTTGTTTATATATATATTATATATATTTTATACTTTATTTATATACTATATTATTATAGAATTTTATATATATTATAGTATTCCGATTAAATGGTTATTCATAATAATCAAAAATAGGCTTTTTTTTAATGTTAATTATAATTTTTTTGTTAACTAAATGTCTATTTGTTTTTTTTATTTCGTTGTTAAATATAATGATGTGAACATCGGGGTTTATTGGGTCATAACAGAGAACCGAACTCGAATTCGAATTCCGATGTTATTTCGGTTTTCGGTTGTAATTCTTGTTCGGTTCTATGCGTCTTTTTTTTTGGTAGGGTGGACCACTATTTTCAAATATAAATTTATACCGATAACTTACCGAATTCTAAACCGATTATCCGATTACGATAAAATCCACGTTGTCTTATGTGGGATCGTCCGGAGGGGCGGGCAACATTTTATTATTTTTTTATATTGTGTTGTTGGGGCGCGGGTTGTGTGTGTATTGGCTGGGTGGTGGGTGGGTGTTGGCTTAGTGAATCCTTGGGTTTTTTTGCTAATGTTTGGTGTTATTTTGTTGCCTCTAGAACTCTCGCCGCCGGCCCCGCGCGCGCTGACGGGCTAGTGTTGTGTTTTTTTGTACTTGATTTTTTGTGGCTTAGGTGGGTTGGGGTGTTGGGGTTGGTATCTTGTTGGCATGGTATGTGGGGTCGTTAGTGCGCGGCAGCGGCTGGTTCTGTGTCTCTGTTTGTCTGGAAGGTGTGGTTTGATGTTCTATTTAGGGGGGGGGTGGGTGTTCTTAGGTGCGTAACAATTTTGATGTGAATGTATTGGGTGTGTGATCTTATTTGTTTGTTGGTTATGTTTGTGGAGGGTGGTTGGGGGTGGGGGATGTGTTAGGATTAGAGTGGGTATGAGTTTTTGTGGTGGTCTCGAGGGGATATTCAGGGGTTTATAGATCGACAAAAGTTATTGGACAGTATAGACGGTCATTCTAATCTATATAAAAATATAAAATTAAATAGCATCAGATGGCATCTCGTCAGCTTAACCCATCAATAATACTGCATGATGGTCAAGAACCTCTACACCAGTAGAAATAGTGCACTTTCAAAAGAGTATAATTGGTTCGTTTATATATAACAAGTGGGATTGCGGCCCGCGCGTTGTGACGGACGTGTTTTTTCTAGATTTTTTGGCGTATGTTTATTTTAGATTTTTTTGACTTGTTTGATTAAATTGATCGAATCGAGCGTCCTCGGCTGGTTATAAAAATGAATGACATTAGGGATATGAATCAAACTGTTTCGGTATTTAGAAAACGGATCTACCAAAATCATATCCATACATGATTATCACAACAAAGAAATAAGTAACATAAGATAGGATCAGAAAAAGGTTTATGTATTGCATTAACTTCATCTATGTACATCTAAAATATGAGTACTACACTATAAACTTTTAAGTATTTAACATTATGCATATGTGCTAGATTTCTCCATCACTTGAACTTTTTGGTGAGATTTTCTAATTGGTTGCTGAAAAAATAACTCAACCTGCTTCAGATTGCCGACTCTGATACGTGAAATACCATCATGCCTGATCTTTTTGCTCTACCTCTCTCAAATTCCAAAGTGACCACTTTCATCATCGAACAATGGTAATACAACAAAACTTTGTGATTCCAGGTTCTTTATCCACCCTCGTAGTAGATAATTCAAAACCTGCACGGCTATTGAACTTTTAGGCACATAAAAAATTAAAAACTCGTTTTTACATTAAATAGTAACTTAATACCGCAAGGCTTGTTTGTTATGGCCAAAAAAAAGTTACGGATAACATACTAAGTTTTGATTTTCCGTTATCAATCAGGCCATGTGAATAAATTTATTGTACGGCGTCTCAATGAGAATATAGCTAAGAAATTATATCCCACAGCATAGAATCATAGTAAAATGCCCAGAAGCCGTAAATATGTATCTTTTATCCCAACATGTTGTTTGATAAACACAAACTATGTATTTAGCATCTAAATTGTGTCTTATAAGCTACTCTGCTCAGGTATTTATAAACATGTACAATCCCAGGGTTCCAAGATGTCGATGTCCGCTCGGTTGTCTGTAATAATGATATCAAGCATGGTCCTCGGCTTCTGATGTGTGCTTAAACACACATCATTTATTACCCGAAAAACACTAATAAACGGACTAAAAACATGAAATATGATAAATATTATTGCAAATATGTTTGGTTTGTGTTTTTATGTCTTGCAGGTACAAAGGATTGAAAACGAAGCAAACACGAAGACTTTCGGTTAAGATTTGAAGACGTTTACGCGTTTTTTCGAGATTAAGACGAAGTCGTTAATATTTCTCGAGCATGCCATTGGAAAGAGCACGGAATTTCGAGTCCGACGGTGCCTTCATCTATTATTGGGCCGGCCCAACTCCATTTATATGGGTCGGACCGACCCATACTTATATAAAACTCAAGTCCAAAATCAAGAGTAAAAAAAAAAATCTGCTATATTTTGGATGCAGCAAAAGATATGTATAAGAAGACCCAACCCAAGACTTATGATTCAGCCCAACACATTTTCTACTTTGATGTGGCCCAGGTATACAAATGCATCCAGGCCTTACACCTTGCTTCGGCCCAAGAAGAATGAAAGCCCACTTTCGGCTCCTTGGAATGAACGCAAAGATATAAAAGAAAAGAAGAGTAGCAGTGGATGGATCTAATCTTTTCATTTTTTTTTCTTTCTTTTTTTAGAGAGTAGATTTAGATAGCAATAGATTAGCAGTAGGTAGAGTAGGAGTAGGTTTCGACTCGATTCTCATTTCTTATGTTTTTTTTATATTTCGTATGTAGATTTTCTCTTTATCTTCTAGCAATCACTTTGCAATTATTATATTGTTACTTAAGATTTGAGCTTTAAATTTTGCAATCTTAAAATTTTAAATTGATTTTGAACCTTGACTGAAATCAATATTTCTTTGTTGGTCACTATTTTTAATAGTCATTTTCTCAGTAGTCATTTATATCATGTTTCGTTGTCCTTCGGTTTCATGCGGAGCGAGTTAGTCATTTTTCTATAATGGATTTATCATAGTTTGGTTTGCGTAATAGTTTTACTTGTTAGTTTAATGATTAAGTTTTATAAAAGTTTTTATCATTTGCAAGTTGAGTCTAGAAATTTATTTACAGAAATTTTCATTCGTACTTCTTTGAACTTTAGTTTTACTTTTAAAGAAAAACACATTAGTAACCAGTGGTGATTAAAGAGTCTTAGCCATTTTAATTGTTGCTTTATTTATTGATTTTGGAAAAAGATCCTCTAAAGTTATGGTCAAACATGATTGATCATGTTAAGTTTATTGTGAGTGAAAATAAATATGTGGGCCCATGATTTTTATTAAAAGAAAAAGTTTTATACAATTAACTAATTTGTGATTGGTGAACATGATGTATCATGTTTGACTCAACTTTAGAGGATTCTAATCCATTGATTTTAGCGTAGTTATGATAATTTGCGAGTAGTTTAATCATATGCTTGTTAAGTAAGTTGGTAGATAGTGAATTAAGTGTGGAATTTAATAAGTGACTAGTGATTAATAATTTGCAAAAGTTATTAAGTTTAATGTTTTATTTAGTCGAACGGGCAAAAGCCGTAAGATTAAGTAGGCATTAAACTAGTAATTAATATCTCGATAAAAAAGTTGTTTTCAATATTAAGCCAACGTTTTGAGGAAACGATTATTTAGTCGGATATTAATTCGTCATTAAGTTCTAAAACTTCACACTTAATAAACTATTCGCCTTTTACTTGACAAACATATTTTTCTTTATATATATTCTTTATCATATTAGCTTGCTAGTTAATTAGTATAATCTAGTTTATCGCTATCTTTAGTTTTAATTCAAAACCAAAAATCCAAAAGATAATCAAGCATCAAACGACAAGCATTAACGTAAATCTCAATCCAATTCTCGTTGGGATACGACTCCGGGAGATTTAATTATTACTTTTTTTAAAAGTGATTCTTATTTCTATCGGGATACTTAATATTATATACATACGGCTAGTACGTGTTTATACGATATCAGCTTCGCCATGCCTTATCTATAAACTCATTAAATTAAAAAATGTTGTAACTTGAATTATCAATCTCTAAGAAAAGGAAATAGAACATTAATTAATAACTCAAATACTTGTGAGACTATAAAGAATGGACGAAGTAAGAGACCTTGGACTCATATGCATGCTATTATCAAATTGGCTTCATAAATCACTACTATGATAGATGATAGTGTTGATGTTGTATTCAGATCTCCAAAAAAGAGACTCATTACTCACTATGCAATATTTGGTAGAAAGGACATGCCCTCAAAGCCTTATTATTTAGCAAACGCTATCGAACATGCTTTTGTGGTAGGAAATTAAAGGATTAATGGACTCTCGTCCAATTCATGCACAACTGTAAT